>JAPDDN010000340.1:0-141223 GCA_027422405.1 Ptychobarbus kaznakovi | reverse complement strand
CCAATGAGCTCAGTGGCAATTGTCCAGAGAATGCTAGAATTGGCAGGTTCACCCACTGGAACATTTCTTATTGCCTGTAATGAATTACCCTTTTAAAAGACTTGACAAACTTGTGTATATTTTCTGATGTGTTGATGTAGATGGTTTATGTTTGTATGTGTTCAGTGTCTCAAATGATGGCTGTTTGGATACAAAGCAAACTGAAGAGTACCGAAATCCCAGAAGTCCGGGGTGGGGTGGACATTGCATCGGCACTGTAGACTATGTCATCTCAAAGTCAGTACACATTACACTGACAAACAATTAAACTAATTGAGCAAATGCAGCACATGTGATGAACAGAGTTCAATATACAATAAACATAAACAATGAACATGTTTGTTGTTGTTGTTTTTTGTGTTTTTTAGCATGTATGTTGGGCAGGGCAGGCAGTCATGGTGGATCATTGGAATAAAGGACGGTGGTATTGTATGGTGAGATTGGATAGATCAAGAGCTAGTACATACAGGCAAGAAAATATGTGATGAATCATGTGAATGTTTAGGTGTATCTTTAATTTATGTACAATATTTGCAGTAAATACTTTAGGTGATATTGAAAAAATAAAAAAATCTAGCAGTGGTGGAAGTTTCTGTACTTTATGAGTATTGTTATTTTTGAGAACATTCCAAAATACTTTTTACTCAAATACATTACTTATAAAAACATGTTATTCCTTGTCATTTTGAGCTAGAGAAAGCATCGCCCATTCTGAGATGTGATAACTGTGTCCGATTCATGAACAAGCTTATTCTTTTCAATCAACAAGTTAAATTGGTTTGCAAAACTAAAAATAACTTCCAGTGAGTGACAGTTCTATGGCCAGAAACACCTTGCAGATGAACAGAGAATTGTCAAACTATTTCAAACTGATGCAGAACAGCATCTCGGAATCCCACTGTCATAAATATACATTTCTGCAGAAGCAAATTGGCACCATCAGCACTGATCCATTGTGTCAACTGCCAGCATTGATGATAAATAATAATAATAATAATAAATGTATAGACAGAGAGCTGTCATAAAATAAATTAAATACTGACTCTCTTGAATATTTGCTTTTTTGTCATTGTTAATAAAATAAAAGAAGGCCCTATGGTGATGATGCTGTAGAACTTCAGAGTGTATTGAACATTGATGCTTTAAAGCAACACACAAAATATTCAGAAGATGCTCCAAATTCACAGTCCAGAAGCATCTGGGCCATAAAACTAGAAATCCTGTCGAGGATGAGGATGTGCGGAGATGGATAATATTAATTATCCCTTAGGATACTGCATTTGTAATTGATCCTCTAAAATAAGGATTAACAACCAAATGGGACCAAAAAACGTAGTTAAATTTTATTTTAAGGTGTACTTGTTGCAGTGTAATTATACATTTAAGTACTGAGTGGTAATATTAATTAACTACATGTACTTATTTTATGGTTAGAGTTTGGATTACGGTTTGGTTTTGGGTTATTTGCATGTAATTGTGCATCCTTTATTGTTATTATAATAGTAAGTAAATGTAACATGAGTAACAAAGACACCTTAACATAAAGTGTTACCAAACTCACTACGTTGCTTCTCATTTGTAATAGACACTGAACTGCATTTTGCGGAATTGCTGGAATCACTCTACACTAAGAAACAAACAGATCTGATTAGAATTTTTCGTTGCTAGTTACTTATAGTTTTTCTGAAATGTTATGTTTCTCATGCCTATAATAAACAAATTAACCATTATGCTTTCACCATCTGCTATTCATGTCATTATACCTGGCAAGTTAAGAATCATTAAGTAGTTTGTGTGTTAGTGTCTATGGGCTGGATTTTACATTTTAGAAATGATTATATATATATCTAATAAGATGTGTTTAATAAGACATTTGCAGCATGAAGAAGTTATGTAGTTCTTTGAATATGTAATAAGATTGTCTTTTGTTCTATGATTGCAGCCATGATGGTGGCTCATTTGATCTGGCCGTTGTACAATATCGAAATCAAAACCCCTCTTGGAGTTAGGGGATGATGCTGGCCGACTCTCTCATCACCACCATTTTATGTAGTGATGAAGTAGGGGGTGTAAACATTCAGTTCCACGAGGTGCTAGGTAAGACCAGTTTTAAAACAAACTTTGGTTACCAAAACATGATAGACTATGATTTGATGTGTTTCCTAAAGATACACACAACAACTATCTGTCATGATTGCAACTAATGAACTGTTAATCATAGTCGATAGTGGTCAAATTCCGCAGAAGGGAAGTAAAATATATTCCCATTAATTTTAACATATCTATAAATCGATTGGGGACATCTATGATGTGTTGGATCACACATTGACCACGCGGAGTCATTACAAATACAATGAATCATTATAATTTATCTGCATTCTGATTAAAATAGGCAGCTTTGTGATTGAAATGAAAACGTCAACACCTCTTGACACCAGCATTTCTTCCATTAGTAGCAGTGCTGCTATTTTCACATTATCAGTTGCATTATTTAAGATTTTTTTTTTTTAATGATCACCTTACTATTTCATGGCAACAGGTCATGCGCTTGCCTATTAATTGTAATGATTTCATTTCCACGGTTATTCAAACAACGAATAAATTATATAGAGAAACCGAAAGAACACAGTATAAAAATCAATAATGTGATTTTGATCACAAAAATCAGTTAAACTGATTTAAGCTGCCTATAGTGTGTGATGCGTGGTTTGTGAGTGGCAGTAATAGTAGGGATATGGAAACACATAGTAAGAGTTGGTCATAAAAACTGAAACAGAAGTAAAGCAAGGTGTAGAAAAGAGGACGAATCAAAAGTGATTCTTGTGTCCCTGAAGTCGCACGGTAGAGTCGATGGTCTTTACACTCTTCGGTCTTCACATGAGGGCTGTCGCGGTATACTAACCTTTCTTATATCCGTTTGACAAAACGGAAATTGAATTCAACTGAGCACACTTTACTGAGTATTACAACAAAGGGCTAAGCATGCGCATGACACTGACAAGGTATGCGAGTACGAGACCAAACGCAATTTATCAGACTGGAGCAGATGACCACCAGGCCTGAGAAGTAGACCACCACGGTGGAGCAGGAGACCCCCAGATTGGAGCAGATGGAGCAGAAGGCCAACAAGGGGGAGCAGACTGATTAGTAAACCATGGCAGAGACAGAGATCTAGGGAGAGCAGAGACAGATAACACTGGCAGTGCATTCACAGTCTCAAGGACTGTGGCAGTGATGAAAAATCATCAATAGATTCGCTGACTCAAACCGGACAGAATGACACTTCAAAGACAGGGTTACTGACTGAAACATGATTCAGACTGGACATGATGAAAGTTCATAAACAGGATCACAGACTAGGACTGGTAAGGCAGACGGTTCAACTGACACGCTTGGGGAAACAGAACAAGCATCCAGTTCATGAATAGTCTCTATGGCAGTGACAGAGTTAACATGACATACATGGGATGCATTGATAGATTCTGGGCTCAAGACAGGCAGGGTTAAGGGTGCAAAAGTGGGTTTTTGAGCTGTGACAGACAGGGCTGAAAGTTCCGTGTTAATTTAATTGAGAGTAGTTGGACAGACAAATCATTTAGCATTGGGTACATTGGCAAAGGCTGATTGGGTTGACAGTTCACAATTAGATGCAGGAGTTGATTTAAAACAGACAGACAGTTCAACATCAGACACAAAAGCTACCTTTGTGCAGGCAGAGAGTAGTACGTCCAGTGACATGACAGGCTAGAGTATACAGTTCAGTGACAGAAACTGGCAAGACAGACAGTTCATACTCAGACTTATTAATACAAGCTGGACAGACGGATGGTACAATAATAGACTCAATGAATAAAACAGGACTGACAGGAAGTTCATCAGACACATTAATCGAAATGGAGCAGACAGATGGCTCAATATCAGACATAGTTGAAGAAACCGAACAGAGAGATAGTTCATGAGTCGTTATTTTGTCAGTGACAGGTTTAACGGGGCAGACATTGAATGGTCTTTTTGTACCGAGGTTCATGACAGGGTTAACAAGGCTTACAAAAACTTAATTTACAGTGTCTATGGCCGTTAAAGCAGGGTTGAGTATTCACGAATGGCCCCTATAGGCGCTGCAAAACAGTCAGGAATTTCACAGCCCGCATTCTTTGGGTGTGACAGTCAAAGCTGAGAGTTCAGAGGTAGCCTCCTCGTTTGGATCGGGGCAGGACAATTGTTCATAACTTGCCTCCATAGCCGTGACAGGGCAGGACGAAAGTTCACAGACGGCCTCCTTAGCCATGATAGGACAGGGCGAGAGTTCACAGAAGGCCTCCTGAGCAGTGATGGGACAGGCAGGAAATTCACAATTGAGTACCACTGACACCTCTGAAGGTTCTGCAGCAGATGCTGCAACCTCTGGATGTTCTACAGTAGTCTCATCTGGAACCAGAGAGAGTTCCATACTGGGCACCACCACCGTGAAATAATCTGAAGCAGGCATCAAAGCCTCTGGAGACACAGCAGCGAGTGACACTACCACAGGAGGTTCTGCAGCATTAGCCGCCACTTCTGGAGACATCTCAGTGGACACCGCCACCTCGAGCAGTTTTTTGGTAGTGTACACAGCCCAAACGCAACATAAAGCGATCCCCATCATGGGAAACACTGCAGGCAGGGGAATTAGTTCAGGGACTGAAGGGTTTGAGTGAGCTGGTTTGGGGATACCAGCAGTGTGTGCTCACATCAGCGGTGAATCCTTCCCACTGGATACCAACCTCTGACGCTTGATGACAGTTTCCCTTGACAGGACAGTAGATGGTTGCAGTACAAAAACCACCACAGGACGTGGCTCTGGGATGGTAGACATGACGTGAAGCAGTTCTGGAAGGTCAGACGAGACATGGAGAGGCTCTGGTAGATCGGACAAACATGGCGTGGTTCTGGCAGATCAGGTGATACGTGACAAGACCCTAGGAGATCAGCTGAGACATGATGAGGCTCTGGCAGATCAGCTGAGATGTGACGAGACTCTGGCAGATCAGCTGAGATGTGATGAAACTCTGCCAGATCAGCTGAGACATGAACAGACTCATGATGATCAACGGTGACTTGACTGGACTCATGAAGATCAACGGTGACTTTACTGGACTCATGGAGATCAACTGTGACTTGACTGGACTCTTTGAAATCAACAGTTACTTGACTGGACTTATGGAGATCAACGGTGACTTGACTGGACTCATGATGATCAACGGTTACTTGACTGGACTCTTTGAAATCAACAGTTACTTGACTGGACCCATGAGTATCAACGTGACTTGACTAGACTCATGATGATCACAACGGTTACTTGACTGGACTCTTTGAAATCAACAGTTACTTGACTGGACACATGGAGATCAACGGTGACGTGACTGGACTCATGATGATCAACGGTTACTTGACTGGACTCTTTGAAATCAACAGTTACTTGACTGGACACATGGAGATCAACGGTGACTTGACTGGACTCATGATGATCAATGGTTACTTGACTGGACACATGGAGATCAACGGTGACTTGACTGGACTTATGATGATCAACGGTTACTTGACTGGACTCTTTGAAATCAACAGTTACTTGACTGGACCCATGGAGATCAACGGTGACTTGATTGGACTCATGATGAGTCCAGGGTAGTCGTGGGCAGTCGTGGCACATTTCACTCCTCATTATACTCTGTATAATTGTGTATGTGACAAATAAAGCTCATCTGAGTGTAATTTGTTGTTTGTATGATCAACGTGACTTGACTGGACTCATTAAAATCAACGGTTACTTGACTCTTGAAGATCAGTTGTATTTTGGCCTGACTCAGAATTGACAGCTGTGACATAACGGGACACTGTTGTGTCCGATATTCTCGATCAAGCTCTAGTGCGGCCGCCATTACACGAGTGAGTGCGGTGTGGCGTTCATCTGCAACACCCACAGTGAACGCTGAACCAACAGTCATCAAAGAATAATCCATAAACTGACTGAGTGACAAACGCGGACCCTCGTGAATTAGCTTAGAATTCAGCGGTTGATTAACACCCTCACAGAAAAAGTTGTGGATGATGGGAACTGTAGTCCGGGGTGAAGTGCAACAGTAGGATAGTGCAAGAGTCCATGTGGCGAGCGGGTGACCTCTGGTGGTGAGTGAACGGAAGTTCATAAACCGGATTCGTGGCATATATATTCATGTGATGCACTGAGCATTCTAATCAAACTGGTGTGATCGGACGCTCCGGGGACCAGCCAAGAGTGATCGCGCCTATGTCATTGTATGCATCAACAGGTTAGCATCAAGTAGTAAGAACCAACATTTACCTGTTTTGTTGCAGCATTTTTTTCAAGCCATTTGTAAGCCATTTTAGTGGACAGATCTCAGAGATGATACATATGAAGGTATGTGATTTTTTGTATTTTTTTCTAAAACAGATGAACCAAATCAACACCATTGCCTGCTGCTTATATAATATGTCTCATTGTCTCATGTTTTTTTTTTTAGATTTGCCCATCACTTAAAGAAGCAATCAATGAATTGGAACTTAATCTACAGGAAATACCTGGTAGTGGTTCAAAAACATTTCCATATCTCTTAATTATATATTTTACATAAATAAAGGATAAGTATTCATTCATTTATTCATTCATTCATTTATGCATTGTGGAATTATTTCCATGAATTTATGGGAAATGTGCTTAATTGTTATAAAACAAAAACAAAAAAAATAGGCCTTTTTATTTTGACATTCACCTTACTGTTGCTTATTTGGCAGCATTATTTAACTTCTGCTTTTAAATGACATTACTATGATTGTAAATGCAAAATCTTTGAAAACTTGTTACAGCACCCTTTACATTCTACTACAATAATCACGCTCAAATTAATTCTGTCTAGTCAACATACCCATGGATCATTATATATATCTAAGCATCCTTCTCACATCCTCCCCCGCTGTGACAAATCAAAGCTTTGAATTAGACATTAAGGTAAGGATTTGTAATTCAGTATTTGCAATAATGATTATTGTTTTATCAGGTTATTTTTCTAAATATATTTAGTATGTGAGTAGATTCCTTGATTTATACAATGTCTTATAGATTTTATTAATTACTTTGGAATTGTTACTGTGACCTGCCAGTGATTTTCAGTTGATGTTTCTGTGACAGGGTGAGTTTTACAGCAACAGTTATCCATCTGAACCACCTTTCTTTGCAAGCGCGTTTGATTTTCAGTATGCGGAAAACTACATGCTTTCACTGGCTGCATCAGAGTTCCTAGTTAATTCAGCAGCTTATGCATACCTAAGCTCTGAGGTTCTCCAAATCATCATTAAAGACAACATGGTGAGAGAATACAAATAAGCTCTTCTCATTCAGCCAATAAATAAATACATGAATACATATGTACATACAACCATTAATTAATTAATTATTTGAAAGACAGATGTCATCTTTTCTTATGTTTACGTTGTACCTTCTATCAAACGAAACATAAGAAAAGACGACATCTGTGTTGGAAGAGTTGTGTACCTTAAACTCTTGATGGACCTACAAGGGATCATGCCTTCTTATATAAAATTGAACATAATATAAATTAAGGATATTAATTTAAAATATATTAAGATAAAGAGATTTACTAATCAAGTCACTCATTCAGCCATCTCTTATCATGTGTCAATCACAGATACCGAAGCGTTTCCCAATCCATCTGAACACCAGCCAGTTTGGTGTTTTCATCCCTCAGGTCAGTATACTGTGTGTACAGGTTGTGATTTTGGAAGTAAAACTTTAACCTGTTACCTGCACGAGGATGCCAGCGTTTTGAAGCATTCTTTGTTAGTTAACGGTTACTGTTCTAAACAGTTATAATGTTATAAATTAATTTATGTTATTACCTTGACAAACTATATATAATTAAAAAGATCTGCACCCATTAGGATATGTGTCTGTCTCTGTCTGTTACATGTTTTATAGTTTCTCAAAGTTGTTATCCAGATGACTAATGTGTTTTCTTTACAAATTATTTGTTTAGCTGCAAACATTATATCCCAACATGGAGATGCAGGTGCTCTTATACGCCAGTAAAGACGCCACTATTCTCCTTCAGTTCAGGGCAATAGATGTTCATGTACCGCTGCAGCAAAGTTCTCGGTTGTTAAACCTGATGGCAAGCTGGTGCCTCTTTTCAGACTGGATGTGGTGAGTTTTGTGTTTGGATATACAGAATAATGTAAAACATATTCTCACAGTAAGTAGTAACAGTTAGAACTGCAGTTGCTAATATTTGTACAAACTGTACAAAAGCTAGTTGGCCACACCTGCTGCAAGCTGTAAAGTAGAAGCTGCAAACAGAGTTATAAGACCTTTTATTCACTTGATCTAGGTGCGATTTATGAAAATTATCAGCAATTCAGCTTAAAATGTAATAACTTTTTCTTTTGAATACATCTTCATTTCACACTCCCCCTGCAGGATGCCAGTTTCAATGGAAGTGTTCTGATTGACAATAAACACATTACTGGAGCTTTTAAAATGAAAAAGTGAGTTACATTGATATTATATTAGCTAAATCAAAGTTACAGTCAAATGGGATCAATTGTTGTTTACATTATCACAGGAGGTCATGCATTACCAATTCAAACCTCTGAAAGAATATCACAGTCTTTATAAGCTGATGTCAAATACATGGTGTGCCTTAGTTACAATCTACCCCACTACTGGGGTAGGATATACAATTAGACAAAAGAAGCAAAAACAGCAGCCACATTATGTAATATGCTTCAAAATATGGTTTATTGAAACAATCCAAAGCAACAATACAAGGTATATGTCACTTTCTGTGAATTACCACAGCTCAAATACACTTTCTGTTTGAAACAGGTGTGTGTGTGTGTGTGTGTGTGTGTGTGTGTGTGTGTGTGTGTGTGTGTGTTGGACTGCTATAGAACAAACTTCCTCAACCGTATTTATGCTTAATGAACATTCAATTCCAGTGTACCTAGGTAAAGAACATGTAGATCTAACAAAAATAAATAAATAAATACATTAATTTGTGTTAATTTGTGATTACGCATTGGTTTTTTTCTCAATTGGAGTAACGGTAGTGACAAATCAATGTTTTTAAACCCTAGAGTGCAGGTTTGGTGGATCCAGAGACTGTATAAGGCACATGTTACCCACACTTAATTTGACTTTGAGCTGCTAAATGGCTAAAAATAGACAACTAGACAAATTTGACTTGCTGAACACAAAACTATAGGCAGATAGACACACAAACAACAGCCAGCAACTGAAAACAGATGTAGTAAAGGTCAGGTTAAACATTACATGGCATGAAACCCATTCATTTGTTTATAGCCAAGTATTACATATAGGTCATTGTCCAAATATTTATGAACCTAACTGTATATTAGAAACAATGTACAGTAATATTATTAATAAACTTGCATGAATATTTAAACTTGGTGCTTTCTACAGGTAGCTTAAGATTACATTAAAAATATACTGTAAAGGAGCAAGGTAAAATATTATTGTTGTTTTAGCAGTTATTATAGAATAAACATTTTTGGTAAGTTCATAATACATTTCACACAAAAAAATATATATATACAGTATATATGTATATATAGATATAATTACATTTTGAGCTCACAATTGTATTGTTTTATGATGTTACATATTGCATTATGTATTTTATGACAGTAATAGTAATATCTTATATAATAACTTGTTGGATTATGTAGCAACTCACAATTCAAATGTACGTTTTGTAAAACTCTACATCTTCTTTTGCCTGGAATGCTGAATCAAGTTTAACACTGACTATTGGATCAACTGAGATTGGTGATTTCAAGGTGGGATCTGAGTAAATATAATAATATATTACCAGACAGTAATTAATCATGTCACATATTCATTTTGGTAGATCAACATAAGATGTTTTGTTTTCTTTGTGTTATCTTTCAATGTACAGATTGCCGGGCTCGAGCAAATATTAGTGATTGCAGTAAATGTATTTGGTCTTCCAAAACTTAATGGTAAACATTTCAAATGATATTGCATTTATTATAAAATATGTCATTATTTAAAGTATTCATCCATGTGTAATTTTTTTGAAACCAAGTAAACAAAACTCTGAAATTCTAGACTTTGCAAACTTGGTTTTAGAATGTTTGGGAACTATCTGATAATTATTGTTACTATGCCCATCTCTGATGCTGCCCTCTTGGAATTATTCTGTTTATTATCATTATTATATTAATACTAACTCTGTATTGTAGATTACCTGAAGACTGGCTTTCTCCTACCCGCACTGCAGAGCTTTAGTTTGATTCATTCTAAATTGCTAATAAAAAATGTAAGTACTGTTCAGTTACTATTACAATTAAGACAGTTTGAATTTTGTTTGCTATTGAAAAGTTGTTACAAAGCAACTCATTGGTAAAGTCTAAACTTGTTTACCTTTTGTGACTTTTTTCAGGGCTTTATGGTCATTTATACCGATGTTGAAGATTCTTGGATAGTTAGTCTCGATGAAAACTAAGGTCAAAACTTCTCCAAATTTTAACCTTGTCATGGGCAATTTGAAGAAAGTAATAGTTGCATGGAGGGTGGTGTGATGTGGTTACAGCAATAATTTGGAGGTTATGGTTCTATGGTGTGAGGGGAGTTGGGGGTGGTATTTATATATATATATATTATATTTGTTATAAGTGTTAGGGAGCCGGGATCTGTCAGGGTTGTAATTGGTATGGTGTATATCCCTGTGTGTGGTGTTGAATCATTGGGGGGTCTGGTGTATTGTAGGATTTGTATTGTTCTTGGTTTGTTTTGATGTTATGTACCTTTGTGTTATTGTTACTGGTCTGTGGTATCTAAATGGGAGTTGTATATGTGGGTCTGTGCCTATATGCTTTTGTAGGTCTGGGGTTGAAACTGGGAAAGTGGGGGGGTAGGTGTGGTATGTTTAGGATCTTGAACATGTGGGGAAACCGTAGCTGCATGAGCTATTTATTATTGCCAAAGTATTGGGGGGAAACCAATTTTGAAGAAAGGGTTTATATATTTTAGCAGGAGTTTCCAAGTATAATGTGTGATTGTTTGAGCATATTGGGAGGGGGGTGGAGGGGGTTCTAGGTTTAAGGTGGGGGGTTTGGACCTTCCTATTGTGGGTTGTGTGTGGTCGGTGTATAGGGGGTGGACGTTCCTAGTTTAAAACATGCTGGTGTCATTGTGTGGTTCAGTTGGAAATGACTTGTGGGAAATGTTTAAGTAGTGGGGGGGGTGTACAAGAAGGGTGGTGACCCAATGTGGGGGGGGTATAGGGGTTATTATTCTGTAACTGGTGTAAAGATGATTAATGGTTTCGTGAGTATGGGTGTGGTTGTGTGGTGTGTGGGTTGTGTGGTTGTGGGGGGGTTTGGGGGTGGGGTTGTTGTTGGGTGACAACCAAGAAAGGGGGTGGGGTGGGAATGGGGGGAGGGTGGGTGGAGTGGGTGGTTGGGGGTGGTTGGGTGGTTAAGGTGTGATGTGGTGTGGTTGGGCATTGGGGGTGGTGTTGGGGACTGATTAGGGCATTGTGGTTTTGCTGAGGGTTTTGAAATAGGAGTAAATGTTTGATTAAAAAGGTGGTTTTTTTGTATTATGCTTTTGAGTGGATAATTGTTGAACATGGTTATTGTTAAGTATTTTCTCTAAGTCATAGTCTATTATTGATTGGGGTGTTGGTAAGGACGAATGGCAAACTGGCTTTTATATTACATAGTCCTGAAGGGGATACTTCCAAACAAGTATATTTGCCAATGGGCTTTACTTGTGGAGGGTGTGAACACTTTGCTAGGTTCCACATTAGCCATTGATTATGCTCATAAGGCTCTTGAGCTTCATTTTAAATTAGTTCAGTCTTTATATGGCGAATATCAGATGACCAACAATGTGCATTCACTCCTGCGTAAGACTAGAGGAGTATTTACAAAAATAAAATACCAAAATACATTAAACATTGTGACTTTAATTTGACTAACTTTAATTTGATAATTGTCTGCAGATTGTCCAGGAGAGGTGGAGGGTAGCTGCTCTGTTTAAATATGTTTATCAATGCAAGCAAGTGTCATTTGATCAGTATTTGTCTTTTGAATACATAGGTATTTAGCTGAAAGGTGCTCCACTCATTCTGTTTATTACTATTTACATGCAGTTACACTGCGTTATTAAAAAAGGCTCCACTATTGGAGAAAAATAAGTTTCCCTTTCGACAAATCTTTATTATCGATAGGTAACAAAGTATAAAAAGAAAACTAGGTCAAATGAAATGATGGAACAGAGCAGATACATGACAGGTTACCATGTGCTGAAGATTAGAGCCTGTGTTTAAGTCAAGGATAAGCAGAGAATCAATGATGTTATTCTGATGCTTTATTTAAAGGCTGTAACTGTGGAGTTTATAGTTTTAATGGTTTTGCTTAATTTAGTTCATTTTCAGATGTTTAATTTTTTCAGCAGACTTAAATGTAAAAGGTTCATTGTACTAATATGCTGACATTATAAATATACGTTTATAAATATAAATGGCTGTTGGGCTATTAAATTTGTTGGCAGTCAGTTTCTGTAAATGAAATTAAGAAATCAATGTTACGTATTAACATTCTGTAAAGTAGGTAAGGTATTGTATAATTAACTGTACTACAGGCAAATGTGCCTGTATTTTACTGGATTAATTCTCAGGGCAATTTTAATGCACTGACTGTAATTCTAAATTCAGGAAAATAAATAAAACAGTGCCTTTTATGAGAAGCCACAGTCAGTTAATTACAGCAAATGTACACTGAAAAGTTTTACAGTGCATTTTTATTACCTCTGGACTTGTACAATAATAATGCAACTATTCCTCCAAATCAAATATGTTTTACTTATGATAGCAGGCAAAGGGATTATCGAACACTAAGGCTAAGCAACAAAATAAAAGTAATACAAGTTGTCTTACACATGCCATGGTTTATTATATGCATATCATGCATACTGACTGCAATGAAATTATATTATTCCTACATATTACAATTGAGAAGAAGCTACCTGAAATACATACAGATTAAATACTTGTGCACTGCATGATTACTGATATAATATACCACTAATGAAGCCATTCAAGTATAAATAATTTCATCCAAACTCCATCATGCATGTACTGTACATGATATATTTGATGCTCTTTTCGGTTTTTAATGTTCAATAAGGTTTTGACTTAAAAAAACATCATGGATAGATGTAAATATATCCCAAAAATATTAATTAGTACTGCTTTACAGTGTATGAAATGACTTTCTGGTTGGTGCCATATAGCGGACACGTCTTTCTGGGATCTGGAGAGGTTGATATTTGTGACATATGTCATGCAGTTACTCATTCTTTTTGTGGGTCATTTTAATCATGGTCTCAGGTGAGCGGTACAGAAAGATGAGCTTCTCAAACAGTTGTTCCTCCATCTCCATCTCTCCCGTCTCTCGCACAATAAAGATGTCATTGCACAGTTTTAGTACACGGTCCACACACGGTAGCTCCTCGTACATGATGGATCGAGATATTCCTGTGAAGAACTCCCGCACAAACTTCCCAATGACCAGCACCACAGACATGTACAAACCCACGATGCTGCAATGTCAATAGAGAGAAAACAAAAAAAGGAGAGATTTCATATTTAAAATCATCATAACACGGTCAATTTATTAGAAAAAAACACTAATTAATCACCTTTTTCTGAAATTAATCATGAATAATCCCACCTAACATTAAAGTTTGTATGTATAATTTTATATTGCAATAATTATAATTAAATCTTCAAATGAATGTAGGAACAACATAAAGACAGTATATTTGTAATATTTGTTTAATGGAATCTTTTTTATGACTGAAGCCGAGCATCACTGATACCAATACTACTACGATACAAACTGTTATTCTTTTCCTAATATTTAGCCATTGACAATAGCCATTCAACAGTACAGTATAATTGATATCTATCAATTATAACATTTATTAGACTAAAAAATATTTCTAATTTAAGTGAACTTAAAACAATCTTCACCTAAATCCATTATAGTAAATGTCATATTTACCTGTGCCCTTCAGCAACAAAATATACAGAAATTGAACAAAGTTATCAAACACTAAATTCTAAATTAAATATAGATGAATCCACAAAGCTACAAATGACCATTATTATGAAGGAATAGGTTACATTAAGAGCTACCACTGCTGAATGTGACGTGGATCTGACACTCATGCGCAGAATTTCATTTGTGCTTTAACAGGCTGCAGCGTGAGCCACCATATTTGTGCATGCAGTTGAAGAGTATGCACTATGAGGACATTATAACAGCTGACTGGATGGGAACACTTGTTTTTACTGACATGTGGCCTGACAACATCTGATCCGACCACAGTTCAGTCGGGTGAAATACTGATATTCACTTACAGACATGTTTCAGGTATTGTAAAAAAATGAATGAAACTCACCCATGTCCAGCCAGGAAGCCCATACTGGAAGGGCTGACTTTATCATTGAACACCACCATCTCAACTCTGGCATCTGCTGGCTGGAGGGCCCGGAAAAACATCTCCACAACCCAATGCGGCCCCACTCTGCATAGCTCCCATTTCTCCAGTTCTTCTCCGCTCAGTTTGATGCAGAGATGGCTGGAGGGATCATCCAGGCTTTTGGATGTTCTGTGAACGATTTCATTAAAGCAAGAAACGTCCTAGAACTGCAGGTCTGTTGTTCATGCCCATTTATCACATTTATGATTAATCATTTAATAGATGCTTTTACAAAGCACTACAAACAAGGAATACAACAAAGGATTCATCCCAAGGCTATAATGAGCAGTGGTGGAACGAGTGCAGATTTGTGCTGTGGCGTTAGTAAAGATTTGAAATGAATAATCCAAAAAAATATATATATTTATGTTTTAATTCAATATTGTTTCATGTTTCGGTCGTTATACAAAGAAATGTTTGCAAAAAATCCATTAAGTTTGCTATCCTTAAACCCTTAACAATTCCTGTAAAATTTGCCTAAAACGCCTAAAAAAGCATACCAAAGTAAATTGATGCTGTTCTTTGGGATTTGGAGAACATGTGTTACATTTACATTACATTTAGATGGAGCTTTTATCCAAAGCATCAATTGGGGAATACATAATACTGTTGGCTTTTGAAAGGGACACTCTGATGTTTCTTTTCTGTGAACGATTTCTGATAATGTGTAATAGTATTGAAACACAAAAAAAAAAAAAAAAAAATTCCGTCATTTTTTTTGTAAAAGAGCCTGTAAACTATAGTTGGGAGGTGAGCTGGAAAATACATTGGGATCACAGAATGAAGCCTTACCAAGCCAAATTTACATTTGATAAACAATATATATAGAAAATTAGTTTTAACACATGTTTATCTAATTTTATGTTGGCTTCCAAAAAAATTACACTGGGAGACCCAAACGACCCTTTTTGTATGACACATCACATCCATCCCTAAACACGTTTGGCCTCTCACACGGCAGTCAGCCGCATCCCACTCCCGTCCTCCCCTTTTTCCCTGCTTGCTTCTTTTATCTTCATCCATTATGCCACTTCAACTTCTCAACAACTAAGAAAATTATGGATTTAACGGTCTCCCGTCGCTAGACACCATCTTTTGCTAGAAAATTGGGTTCCGGGGAACCTGTCTCCAAACGTTCGCAGCTGGGTATACGAGGGATGCGTGGGAGAGGTGGCATCGTATGTTATTGCGGCTCTTTCCGTTGAGGAAGGATAAATACAACATGATAAAGGTCTTCTGCTGTGAGGCTTTGCCCTGGTTTCGAAAAATCAGAAAAACGGGTAGCTGTCCAAAGCCTCACAAGCTGCCCGCTATGAAAATGGGAAGAGCGGCAGCTTTGGTGGACTAAAGCAATAGATTCTATCAAGACTATTAACACGAATATGATTCTATCAGACTATTCACCGATATGATTTTACTGGAGAAGTCACGGCTTTGCAGAGAAAAATTTACGATCGAGACCAGTGGACAGAAAGATTTGATGCGGCTACTCGCCTGAACAAATCAATCTTATCTTTTGGCTCCCCTGTAAATGCCCGGCAGGTCGTTGTTGGAAATGTTCCCTGGGAAAGAACACTGCAGCGGGACGATCTTGTTCCCTCCCCTATCACAGACATTCCCCCCCCCCCCCCCCCGACCAACTGCCTCTACGCTTTGTACCGCCACGCTGTGAGCAGGTTGACCGCGCGCGCAAATGGCACCGGACCGGATGGCTGTGCCAGTGCTGGTATATGTTTTCCCCTGTCAGTTGTGTCTATTATGTGCTTTTTCAGGTGTTTTTTTTCTGTTCTCAAGACTCCCAATGGAGTTTGGGGGTTAAAAAAAAAATTCTCCTCCCTCTCCTCATGTAAATGCTGTACTTTTCTTCCATTCCCTGTCTTCCTGTTCTGTCTACCCCGTTTCATATGTATGTTGTGTATGTATGGACAGGTTATGGCTAATTTCGCTGGTACTTTACTAGTGACAATAAAGGGCTACTACTACTTAAATCTCTAGAACTTTAATGTACAGTAATTTTGGGCTCTAATGAAAGGTACTTAAGCTATTCAGTTTCTCATCCAGATATGTCAATAATTTGACATAGTAACTAAGTAAACACAAATAATTTATACATGAATCCAAAAAGGTACCACTTAAAATTTAACATTATAATATTTTTTAAATCTAAAACTTTTTTCCTATATTTCTATTTCTGTATATAGTACATTATTTAATTTTGTTTTTTTCTTATATTGGTGTTTATTGCATCCTACTGTGTTATTATTATGTCAGTACTAATGTATGTCTCATTATCAACAAAAGTGGTCTTAAAGACACTGAGCACATGCTGTGTTTATTGTATCTTAAGTTAAGTTAACAAAGAATTGGATTGGGGGCTGACTAAAGGTTTAAAGCCTTAACTGTTAAAAGTTAAGATTGGTTGACTTAACTTAAAAAATTGAGAAACCCGCTGTCTTTAAAAAAGTCAATTCTAATTAAAAAAATATAACTTGACAATTAACTTACTATTTCTTGAAATATTTTTAACTTCATAATTTTAAGGCTACGGCTTTTCATAATGTTTTTTTTATTTTAAGTCAACGTATCACTTTTTAAAGTGCACTATAGTCCCATACATGTTTTCAAGTCTGATCAGGCCGTAACCACCATAGACATTGATCACAAGTCCCCCCAATAATAAGAATTCGCCAAACTTTTGTTTTTCTATTTTTCCATCACCTATCTCCAGAGAGATAGATGAAAGTTGTGTGAGTGAATTATGTTTATATGTGCATCTCTCTCTACAATGAGCGAGTTTACTGAACTCAAAAACAGTGATTTTATTCTCTCGTTTCTGGGAAATATAATGTAGAAATTTAGCAGTGGTGGTCAGTAGCGGAGTAGCTTTACTTCGTTACTGTACTTAAGTTGAACTTTTCAAGTATCTGTACTTTACTGAAGTAGTTTTATTTTGACTTACTTTTACTTCATTACATTACAAAGCATAAGATTGTATTTTTTACTTCACTACATTTCATAAAACATATCATTACTCCCTATAATACATCACGTGCTCCGAGACGCAGAAGCGTTGTATGATTTATGAACAAACTGATTCTTTTCAATGAACCGGTTCAATTGGTTCGAAAATCGCAACAAACGATTAATTCACGAACTGGAATTATCCGATTGCAGCTGTTCTTGAGTCGACGACTCACTGATTCAAATGATCCGTTAAGAGCGAGTCTTCTTCAGTGAACTGAACTCACAAGAAAGAACCGGGAGATGCTGCGAAGAGTAAGACACTAATGTCAAATTTTAGGATTAGTTATTGTAACTGAAAATCACATTTAGGTCAAACTGTCAGTTGTTTGTGAACTAAATCTACTGTAAAGGTGATCTATTTAAGCCCACTGAAATGCTTGAATGCAGACAGATCAATGACAGTGTCTCTATGTTTTAGGTCAAAAAACTAAATATTAAAATAACACAGATTAAATAACTCATGCACATTCATGCACGTCCCCCCCCCCAAAAAAAAATGTATCCTTCACCAGGTCTAAACCATTCACGCTATTACATGAAACCAATGGTCTGAGTCAATTTCCTTTCAATGCCCTGTCGTCATCTCCTCAGGAGAATCAGGAGAGTGATAAAAACGAATCCAATCAGGAGAACAACAGAGATCTATTGTGTCAAGGACTAAAGGGTTCTTTCTTTCTCGACACATGGTTGAGAGAAGAAGCCTTGTGATGCCTATGCATGGACTATAGTATAATTCACTGATACCTTCAGGCCTGCAAACGCACACAGGATCTATACAGCGCGACATCCCATGACCTGCACTTTTGACCATCTGCTTCCTGCTGTTCTGCTCTTTCAACTCTTTTCTTTTACAGACAAAGGAACATGCAAACTCACATAACCAATTTCGAAAGACACTCAAGGCAAATATATTCAAAATAAATGTGCCTTATATCTTTTATATGTTTGATATGTTTTATGTAATCAGTGAGTTTTAATCAATGTTTTATAACCCCTTTTAACAGATAAAGCTATTAATGCTTGTGAGATGTGTGAAGTTTAGTGTCGCGGAATGGTCGCGATGAGTGTAGAGTATTGGTGTGAATGAAGTGGTGATATTATATACAGTAAGCATGTTAGAATACTTTATAGAAGTATTAAAAAAACTTGCAGAGATGGTCTCCTCACATAATGGATGTAGCATTATGTTAATTTATGAACGAAGAGTAACCGTGCGTGGCGTGGCTACGCCCTGCAACAATGTCTGATTGGGACAATTGCCCGTGGGATGGACCAGCTCGGCTCGGTCAAAACGCCAATGTCCGAACAGATTCAGTGCTCTTTTGCTCTTGGCTCTTTCGCCTTTGTTGACTGCGCTAAAACTTGCGCTCACATGCTGTAGTATCAAGCGATTGGGACATCAGAACTCTCAAACATCACACCAGAGATCGTCACAGTCTTTGCAAACAGATATTCAAAAGAACTTTGAGCGTGAATCTCTCTCATAACCAGGCGAACAACCAACCACCACGAGGGCATTTCCCAAAAGATGTCATCCAACGACTGATCGTCAGCCAATCAGAAGCGCAGAGAGAAGGAAAACCAAGCTCTCCTTGCTAGCTGGAAAACTGGGCAAAATCCTGTTAAGCAGTAAAATTAAGCCAAGTCTCTGCTTCAGGATTTTTCTCAGGTTGTAATTTAAAGAACTAGTAGCTAGTACTAGAATTTTGGGAACTTCATGCAAATGCAACAACTCATTTCCTGAACCTTGTGTGTGTGTGTGTGTGTGTGTGTGTGTGTGTGTGTGTGTTTGGTAGGTTGGTTTGATGTATTGTTAGAATAACAGTTGTCAAATAAACTTTTTCATTTTAAAGAGCTGTGTTTGTGTTTATGTGCTTGATACTGTCTTAAACACTTCAGTTCTGTCGCGTTAGCCCGGTTTGGTTCTCCCTGAGTTCACTGAGTAGGGAACAAGATGCTGCATCTGCTGCCAATGCTGCATCTGCTTAGCCAAATCTAAGAAGCAGATGGCGCATTCGTCAGTTTAATGGTGACGTAGGAGTGTCGAGGCGGCGCCTGTGCCATCAGCCAGTGACTTGGCGTAATTATATTTGGGCTTCAGACAATCGGCACACTCAGAGGGCATTCCCATTGTGTCATAGCGACGCAGCGTCTCGTTCCCTACACCGAGAACATGGGTTATGCAAGTAATCTGAGATGTTTCCTCCTGACCAGCTGGTTTCCTTTATTAATTACTGTCCGTATTCTCCTGCCTCTCTTACTGATTGTGCTTATATCGAGCTTGACATTTCTGAGGTTCATAACAGTTTTCAAAGACAAACAGAATACTGGAAACTGAATACTTATTTTTTAGAACATTCTTCATATTGATCAGGTATTAAAATCATTATTGAAAAGATACAAATTAATTCAGACTCTGCTATTACAACGTGGGTACTTTTTAAGCATGGGTGTTGAAAATGATCAGAACAGTTTGGTAAACAGCTTTCTAAGGCAAAAGAGTCAAGAAGCTCTGTGATCAGTAAATGCTATTTCATGTCTGTCTTTTCCCAGTGACCAGCAGGGCCGCATTATCTTACTGGACAACATGGGCTGCAGCCCAGGGCCCTGAACCCTAGCCCCCCCCCCAAGAAATTATCTTGCATTTTATATAGAGTTTACAACCGTTATTATAATAAGGTTTAAGACACATCTGTTTGTCCATGTTGGCAGGTATACGCCATATGACCACCTAGACCATACACATAAAGTACTTTATAATAATTGTACAAATATTTTTTTCCAAAACGTTGTTTTAAGTGCGTACTTAGCCGCTCAAGAAAAGCTTTAAGACCAGGCGGAATCCTCTGCCGCCTAGTCGCTCCCGCGTCACAGCGAATGGGACTCGTGTTTTGATTTCTGCAAATCAGTTTGGTTGAATGCGTGATTACTGATCATAAGCACAACATCCAGCTAGAAAAAATACTATCTACATTTTACTATTTCACCTTCCTTTATATGTGAAAGTTTCAAATTCTGTCCATGAGTTTAAAACTAAATTTAAATCTTATTTTCTAGTGATGATTTTTGATACGGTTTACAAAGAAATGATATGAATCTAAGATATTTTTCAACTGTAAAACTGGCTTCAATATAATTGATAACATATTAAAGGTAATAATTATTCTTGAGAAAATACATAAAGTTATAGTAATGACTATTACACCCTCTGTTAGATTTTTCTTTAATGATCTTAGAATAATTTGTAGAATGTCATACTTTTTTGTATTATGTAGTAAGATCTGTTCTGTGTATCCCTCAATCAACATGTACGTTCATAGTAAGTAAAATATAAGTAAAACCAATATATATATTAAAAAGCTAAAAGACAGCGGAGGTGGTGGGCAAGTAATGTAATATGAACATGGTGGTGGTATCTTCTATGCTAATTTCATCCTCAGACTCTGTCATGGCGATATCATCACATTTTAATAGGCGTACTCAGTAACAAATTGAGATTTTATCAGTACAAAAGTAGAATACACTGATTAATTTGTACTTAAGTACAAGTCAAATTACAGACTTAAAAATATACAGTTACACTTCATTTTAATGTGTAGTTAATACTGTGTAATTACAAGTTTAAGTACTGAATACTATTAATTAACTAAATGTACTTATAATATGGTTAGGATTAGGGGTTGGTTTCGGGTTACTTGCATGTAAATATGCATAATTAAGTATTATAATACAAGTACATGTAACATGTAACAAGGAGTCCTTAAAATAAAGTGTAACAAAATATACTCATGAAATTACAAGTACACACACACAAAAAAAGCTACTTAAATACAGTATCGGGAGTAGTAATTCGTTATCTCCTCCACGGATAACAAGAGGTGCTAAAATACACATTTTAAAACAAGAAAAGAGACATGTAAAAATTACAGCCAAGAACATCAGAGCTAATGTGTACTTAGCATAGAAAGAAAGAAAGAAAGAAAGAAAGAAAGAAAGAAAGAAAGAAAGAAAGAAAGAAAGAAAGAAAGAAAGAAAAAGAAAGACTCACCCACTTTAAGTCGATGTGCCACTTTAGCAATAGGCCCGGAAGCTCCTCTAATATATTTTGGCAGCATATTTTCCAGTAACCTGACAATCATCAGAAAACAGATGGAATGAGAAGTTAGAAAACTGGCAAAAAACAGATGTTGAAAGCATCAATATTTAAATGTATAAGAAACACTTACACTGGACGGCTGCGTGTCCCTCTGAGCATAGACACCAGTTCCTCTCTCAGTATGGTATCTTCATACTTCACTGTGTGTTCACCAGTCGTCTCTGCATTCATCACCAAAGATGCATTTCTGCTCAAACATGCAAAAAACACACTGACACATCACACGTACCATAAAATGTTGAACATTTTTATCATTATGAGATGAGACAGAAGACACGAGTGAGAATGTAAAGCATTGCTCCCAATCATAGTACTCGTTGTTGCCAGAGTATCTTCACATATCTTCACATGCAATGCCAGTAAAAATTATGGCAACTTTTACCTTCTTTAAAAATGTCCAGAATTTTTTTTTTCTGGTAATGCTAATCCTGTGCAAATTAACCAGTTGTATACATGAACTTAAATGTTCTGTCATTTCATGTTTAACATTATTTTTCTGCATTATTTGCAATTATGGAGGCACTTGAAGAAGTCTTCACTTGCGTTCTAGGCGGTGTTTTCTGCATACGATGACAAAAACCATTCAGATTAAACAAGTAGGTAAAAAGCACTTAGCAAAGTCACTATATTTATATTCATAGGTTCCACGTGACGTCACAGTGTTTTAATCGCCACCATTTTTGTGTCTGAGTCACAGCTGCGCGACCTGTCAGTCTAAGGTCACAGCAGCCACAAATACCAGAGAAAAATCAAAGAAACACTCCCAGAAGATAAACAGTGATAGGTTACAATATGTCCAGGATATGTTGTGCTGTAACAACAGTCATCAGAAAAACCCCAAACTACAAAAATTGTTGGCTTCAATCAGAAGGTACCACTGGCAGCTAACGTACGGTCAGAAAAGGATAATATGGGACAATTGGGATTTTTTATAGGAGAATAAAGGATGCTAAAATATGTGTATTTGTGTTTGTGTCTGCAGTTAAGTATATATATATTTACAGGTGTATAAAAATAAATCACAAGGTTTTCATATTATTGAATTTGTCATACAAAAAAAAACCCATCCTGAGTAAATTACCTTTGTGAATTGTGACTAGCTGCACAAATCATGTAATAATTTAGGAAAAATTATGATTAACGCCGTGAAGCAGGAGCGACCAGCCGGCAGAGGATTCTTCAAACTCTAAGCCTTCATCGAGCGGTTACGTTCGCAATTCAAACAGTCATTTGTCCAGAAGGACTGGTTTAAAATAAATTGTGCTAATATTAGCTAATTAAATTCAGATTGTGTAGTAAGCTAATAATGTTATCTTGTTACACTATCATTGATTCAAAAGTACTCTGAGCTTCAATCAGGACAGTACATGGTCTAACTGTTACACTTGCTATCCTAAAAACACAATAAAGTCCAGGGATCAGAGTGGGAAATGGTAGTAAAAGGTAGTTTATTATTTCAATATATTAGTATTATCTATTAAATATCATAGAGATGTGCTGTTCTTGTTGTCATACCGGACACAAGTATGACGGCGAGCATAGCGGAAGTGACGTCTTTGGAACCCATGAATACAGTATATATACAGTGGGGCAAATAAGTATTTGATACAATAGAAAAATAGAACTTAATATTTGGTACAGAAACTTTGTTTACAATTGCAGAGGTCAGATGTTTCTTGTAGTTCTTACTGAGGGAAGGAGGTTGTTGGCCAAAATCTCGCGATACATGGCCCGATCCATTCTCCCCTCAATACGGTGCAGTCGTCCTGTCCCCTTTGCTGAAAAGCACCCCCAAAGCATGATTTTCCACCCCCATGCTTCATGGTTGGGATGGTGTTCTTGGGATTGTACTCATCCTTCTTCTTCCTCCAAACACGGCGAGTGGAGTTTTTACCAAAAAGTTCTATTTTGGTCTCATCTGACCACACAACCTTCTCCCATGCCTCCTCTGGATCATCCAGATGGTATTTGGCAAACTTCAGACGGGCCTGGGCATGTGCTGGCTTGAGCAGGGGGACCTTGTGCGCGTTGCAGGATTTTAATTCATGATGGTGTAGTGTTACTAATGGTAACCGTTGAGACTGTGGCCCCAGCTCTCTTCAGGTCATTGACCAGGTCCTCCGTGTAATTCTAGGCTGATATACATATAAATATTCTAGTGCATACAAGTTAATATCCGGAGCAAATTGGCAATTGATATTACAGACATCCTGTGGTCAAATTGCATTAATCCATCTACCTTTGTAAAACTAAGCCTATCCAAATAGGGTTTATGATGCAGATAGTGTCCTGAGGATTGACGTGACTTGACTCCATCTGTAGAGTCAGGTTATTTAATGCCCGCTATGGTGTTTATCCTTCTAGCGAGGCAGGAACTTCATTAGGTGGAGTGGGCATTGATTCCCCACAGGTTCAACTCCAAATGTCTCAGACATATCTAGGTTAAGAGTGTAAGCAAGGCTACCATTGACAGGGGAACTAGTGGCAGCATTTTGTTGTCATGCATCGGGTTTGCCTGCACATTTACTTCAGACAATAGGTTGACAACATGTTTTGCAGGCGTCCTTTTATACTCACGGGCACTCCACAGATGTCATGGACTTTTGTCACTAAATAAATTGACGTTAGCTACACATGCTCAGACACTGATCATGATGATGCATTCCCCATAACATCAACACATTTTCCTTCTCAGGGAATCATGGTTTCAGTTGTAATCTTGACATTCTTGTTGGTGAGTCAAAATGAGTTAAAAAAAACAACATTTGTCCTTAATGTAATGGGGGATACACACCGGATGAGAAGCACAGCACCACTCCATGTCATTAAAATGTGAGTGTACACACACAGGCAATGCCACTCAGCATCTGTCTGCACTGCCCAGCTACAAGTCAGGAGGCTGTTTGAAATCCTGTCATGTCACAGCTAGAATGACAATAAATCACCACTAAATTATATTATAATTGTCCCAAAACTTTGTCAATGTACACATTGATTTCACCCTACACTAAGCTGAAAGTTTGTTTATTATGTATTTTTCTGTGTCTCATATATTCTCTACTATCTACAATATATGTGGCCAATCTCAGTATTGCACACCGTTGAACAAACTATGATATAAAGTTAATAAAAAAAGGAAATGAGAGCAATATATGTTTTCCTCAGATACAAAATATGTTCTGTATATCAGTGTGGGGGGAATCATTTTATAAAGTACTTTGCAATGCGGTAAAGAGCTTATAGGTACAGAGGGAATTTCAGCCCCAAAAAATGCATTAAAATATGCAAACACTGTTAATGCAACACTTTTTTATTATTGCAATTCAACATGCTTTTTTACGTAATAGATGACTGTGATAATATACCGTAGTAAAGTCCAGCGCAGTGTGATGTAGAAGTGTGTTGAGTTGCTGAGTTCATAGATCATGGCATCTCGGCTGGCAGGACTGACGTTCCACAGTCGACTGGCGTCACTTTTGATCTTTGCCATCACCATGTCCTCTGCCATATAGTTCACAATAAACTGCATGGCTGACTAATTGAGGTAAATGGAGGACAGTTTTATCAGACTGACAACAGAGGGATGACAGTCTAGCTGTTTAAACTCAAGGTTCAAAGTGTTATTGTGTAACAATTCATAATAACAAATCACAAAAATTAAGATTAATATAAGTTTCACATACAAAAATAGCAATCCAAAGGTGAAATTGTATTTTTGAATGTGTTCATACCTCAATCCATTTCTCCTGCAGTTGTACCTACACTCACTCACATCGTTAACACATCCCTTCACACTGGAGTTTTCCCCTCAGCATTTAAACAGGCTCGTATAACCCCACTTCTTAAGAAACCCACTCTTAACTCAACTCTTTTAGGCAACTACAGACCTGTAGTCCCTTCTACCTTTCATTGAAAAAAACACTTGAATGAGCTGTGTTCAACTAATTCTCTGCCTTTCTCACACAGAACAACCTCCTGGACAGCAACCAATCTGGCTTCAAAAGTGGACACTCGACCAAAACTGCCATGCTCTCAGTTGCCCTAAGACTTGCAAAAGCGGTTTCTAAGTCTTAATTACTTATCTTGTTTGATCTGTCCGCTGCGTTTTATATGGTCAACCACCAGATCCTCCTGTCAACCCTATTGGGAAACCGCACTCCAGTGGTTTGAGTCTTACCTCTCAAATAAGTTCTTCAAGGTATCTTTGAGAGGTGAGGTATCCAAGTCATAACATATAGGTACTGGGGTGCCTCAGGGATTAGTTCTTGGACCACTTATCTTCTCTGTCTACATGGCATCACTAGGTTTTGTCATACAGAAACATGGCTTTTCATATTATTGCTTTGCTGATTACACTCAACTCTACCTCTCATTCCATCCTGATGATCCGACAATAGCTGCTTGTATCTCAGCATGTCTAACAGACATTTCTTGCTGGATGAAAGACCATCACCTTCAACTAAACCTGACTAAGACAGAACTTATTGTGGTTTCAACAAACCCATCACTTCATCACAATTTCACCTTCCAGTTAGGCTCATTAACAAAAACTCCTTCAAAAACAGCCAGAAACCTTGGAGTTGTGTTTGATAATAAGCTGAATTTATCAGACCACATTGCTAAAACTGTTTGATCCTGCAGATTTGCTTTATACAACATTAGGAAGACCAGGCCCTTTCTTTCGGAACGTGCAACACAATCAGACAGGGCTATTGCAATGTTCTCTTGGCAGGTCTTCCAGACAGTTCCATCAAACCTCTACAATTCATCAAAAATGCCACTGCAAGATTAATCTTTATTGAGCCGAAAAGAACACATGTCATACCTCTGTTCATCAATTTGCACTGGCTACCAATTGCTGCTCGCGTAAAATTCAAGGCATTAATGTTTGCCTACAAAACCACCTCTGACTCTGCACCGCTTTACCTAAATTCAGTATTTCAGACCTATATGCACTCTAAAACCTTGCGTTCAGCAAGTGAATGACACATAATTTTCTATTATATCTACTTGTTTTCTTTTAAATAAAATTAGCTTTTTTTCCCTTTTTGTCTATTCTACTTTTCTTTCATAAAAAAAACGAATCAAAAAAATATTGCTACGTGTACTGAGCTAGGCTAACTGAGACTTGTCATAGCGCTTGCAAAATTGTTGCTCTTTTGTTGGTTTTGATTGCTTCTATTGTCCTCATTTGTAAGTCACTTTGGATAAAAGTGTCTGCTAAATTACTAAATGTAAATGTGCATACTAAAATGTGCTGAATAAAGTGAAAAGGAACTATAGATTGTCATTGTTCATGTTTTGGGACAAATGTAATGCATACCGGGTAAGTAGCGAAGTTATTGGTCATCTTCTGGTAGGCCGATTGAGAGTATGGGATCAGATTGTGCTCCTGAGCACTCATGCTGAACAATGGCTGAACACACATGTAAAAAGAAAACACGATTAACTATCCCTTTACTAGAGCAGTGGTTCCCAATCCTGGTCCTCTGCACATTTTTCATCTCCCAAATAAAGCATGCCTGATTAAACAATTCAGCTCATTAGTAGGGGATGGTGGGAGAGACATCAAACATGTATACTTTTTTGGGTATCAGTTTTGGGAAGCACTTTACTAGACCAGTGATGTGTAATCCTGATCCTGGAGGGCCAGTATCCTGCGGAGTTTTGCTCCAGCCAGCTCCAACACACTTGGCTGGATTTTCCTAGTGAGTCTAAAGATTTTGATTGACTGATTCAGGTGTGTTAATTAGGGTTGAGCTCAACTCTGCTGTATTGTGGGCCATTTGTGCCACATTTATGCCACAATGTATCAGTTTAGGTGTTTTTTTTTTTTTTCAGGTGTGCTCTTAGATGCTGTAAAAAAGTAATGATATAATTTAATTAATGTAGTCATCGTCATATGTTGTCAAGGTTGTGTGTTTCAGAGTTGCCAACTTAGTGACTTTTTAAACCTCTTAGAGGCTTTATTTTTTTTTTTTTTCAAAAGCTACTTGTGACAAATCTTAGATCTGGGCATTCTAAAGAGTAAATGTAAAATATGTCCATCGATCATACGGTTTTTAGGTAAAGAAATATATTTTTGGTTAAAAAAAAAACATAGAAACCATAGAACATTTTCAAACCATATACATTTTATATTATGAGAAACATAATATAAAAATCTTAAACTGCGTTTCATGACCATCATGACCTGTGATCAGTGTAATATGCAAAAGCTCATCATGTACAGACTTCATTGCAAAATGTTTTACTGATATTTATGCATTAGCTTCACCCTGTTCCTGTTAGTAGCATTAAAAAAGTTATCTATATTGTGATTTATATTACATTACATTTCTCAGCGAGTCTTTTATCTACACTGTATTGTCAGAATGTTAGTTATGGTGAAAGAATTAGTGAGATTCTTCCATTGCCGTAGGGAAACGCTGCATTGTGTGATCAGTAGACATGACTGTGTTCGGCTACAGTATAGCACTGCAACCATTGATGGAATGGGTGGAGTTCTACATAGAATGCTATAATCAACACTTTTCATGATCAGTTCATCTTGCCGGTTGTAATATTCAAATATAATGATAATATTATAGCAATTTTTTAAGTAAAAATGTTATAGTAAAAAATGGTAATTTCATATGCAAAGATGTAAGTCAAGCTTAGCAGTTGGAATATACGTTGACATTTCAAATCAAAGATCTAAAATCAGGATAGAAAATGAAAAGATCTAAATGCTGTTTTTCATGAAAATAACAAAACCTCAGAAACATAAAATACATTTAATAGACATGTTTCACATTAAATCTTATAAAATACAGTGCATAAGTATAATTTAGCAATTGTTTTCGTTTGAAAGCCATGTTTCCAACATTCGTAAAAGTGCATTTTACCATCTTTAAAATATCTCTAAACTACAACATTTGATCTCAATGTCAAATGCAGAAATATTAATTAATGCGTTAAAGGCATCAAGGCTAGATTATTGTAATGCTTTTTCGGGTAGTTGCTCTGCGAGATTAATTAACAAACTCACTGGTCTAACATACAGCAAACTAGAGTTCTTACTGGAACCAGGAAGTATGACCATACTGGCCCAGGTTCTGTCAACACTGTACTGCTAAACATTGCATACATTTCAAAATAGTGTTAATTACTTCTAAAGCCCTGAATGGTTTAGCACCTCAGTACCTGAGGAAGTTATTATCTACACTTTTGATAATACCTAGAACAGGGGTCTCCAACCCTGCTCCTGGAGAGCTATCATCCTGTAGACTTCAGTTCCAGCCCTGCTCCAACACACCTGCCTGTAATTATCAAGTAGCACTGGACACCTTAATCAGCTGGTTCAGGTGGGTTTGATTGGGGTTGGAGCTGACATCTGTAGGACGGTAGATCTCCAGGAGCAGGGTTGGAGACCTCTGACCTAGAATATCAAAATCAACTACGGGTGGCAGATCATTTTCCTATTTACTCTGGAACAGTCTACCAAGTAGTGTTCAGGATCACAACATGTTTTTTCCAGGGTTGGAGCTAAACTCTGCTTGACATTGGCACTCCAGGACCAACGTTACCTATCCATGTGTTAAAGCAGTGGTTCTCAAACCTGTCCTGTGGACCTCCAGCCACCAAATATTTTGTATGTGTCCGTCATAGGCCACACCCATTTCAAGTCTTGCAGATTCTACTATTGAGCTGTTGAGTTGAATCAGGTGTGTTAAATGAGGGAGACATACAAAATATGCAATGATTGGGGGTCAACAGGACAGGTTTGAGAACCACTGTGTTAAAGGATTGTCTGGCTGTGTTAATTAGGTCAACTTGTATTATTGACACAATGTTTTGAATGTTTAAGGTTAAGGTGACTAGATTTATAATGCAGATTACAATGTTACTCTTATATGTTGGATCACATACCTCATATCCAGATATGCTCAACTGGATGGACACATCTAGAGGTTGATTGGTTACTCCTGCTACAGATTTAACCAAAGACATAAAGAGAAGAGGGAACCAGACGATGCAGATAAGAGCAAAAATAATGAAGCCGCCCATTGGGTATTTCACCACCTTCTTCTTCCTCTGTCCACGTACATGAGGATATCTCTGTGGCAAGAAAGCATCCTATGTAAATCACCACAAACATATACGGACATTCATATTTATAATAAAATATAACAAGTTAGTACTCCATTGTGAAACATAATTTAAATTTCAAATGATTGTATTACCCCTCAACTATATTATTTCTTAGTTGACATGTAGAGCACTTCCTATCATAAACATATACTTTATACAGTATATATATATATATATATATATCAAAACTGAGTATGCCTGCAATTTCCAATACACCTTGTGGTTTCCAGCTGTTGGCTGGAATGAAATGTAAGCTCCAGAACTTTCTCAGTTTTTGTCTGTTATCATGCTTTCTCATCAAAAAGAATAGACAGAGAGAAAAAGAGCAACAGTACCACTAATCAGAAAAGCAGTGACTGCCCTTCTAAAATGAAACCACATCCGCAAAGTATTAAGTGATTTGGTAAAATTTAAGGTCATTAAAAGTCTTTAAAAAAATCTAATTTTTACTTATGAGAGAGTCTTATATTTTTGATTTAGACATTAGCGTTTATTTATTTTTGTGTCTTTTTTTGTGGATTTGCTTGTTCATTTGACAATTTGAAACATTTAAGACACTCATTTGGTTTGACATACAGGTGCATCTCAATAAATTAGAATGTCGTGGAAAAGTTCATTTATTTAACTAATTCAACTCAAATTGTGAAACTCATGTACTAAATAAATTCAACGCACACAGACTGAAGTAGTTTAAGTCTTTGGTTATTTTAATTGTGATAATTTTGGCTCACATTTTACAAAAAACCCACCAATTCAACAAATTAGAATATGGTGACATGATCATCTAATCAACTCAAAACACCTGCAAATGTTTCATGAGCCTTCAAAATGGTCTCTCAGTTTGGTTCACTAGACTACACAATCATGGGGAAGACTGTTGATCTGACAGTTGTCCAGAAGACAATCATTGACACCCTTCACAAGGAGGGTAAGCCACAAACATTCATTGCCAAAGAAGCTGGCTGTTCACAGAGTGCAGTGTCCAAGCATGTTAACATAAAGTTGAGTGGAAGGAAAAAGTGTGGAAGAAAAAGATGCACAACCAACCGAGAGAACCGCAGCCTTATGAGGATTGTCAAGCAAAATCGATTCAAGAATGTGGGTGAACTGTACAAGGAATGGACTGGGGCTGGGTTCAAGGCATCAAGAGCCACCACACACAGACGTGTCAAGGAATTTGGCTACAGTTGTCATCAGAGGCATCTTACCTGGGCTAAGGAGAAGAAGAACTGGACTGTTGCCCAGTGGTCAAAAGTCCTCTTTCAGATATGAGAGCAAGTTTGGAATTTAATTTGGAAACCAAGGTCCTAGAGTCTGGAGGAAGGGTGGAGAAGCTCATAGTCCAAGTTGCTTAAAGTCCAGTGTTAAGTTTCCACAGTCTGTGATGATTTGGGGTGCAATGTCATCTGCTGGTGTTGGTCCATTGCATTTTTTGAAAAGCAACGTCACTGCACCCGTTTAGCAAGACATTTTGGATCACTTCATGCTTCCTTCTGCTGACCAGCTTTTTAAAGATGCTGATTTCATTTTCCAGCAGGATTTGGCACCTGCCCACACTGCCAAAAGCACCACAAGTTGGTTAAATGAGCATGGTGTTGGTGTGCTTGACTGGCCAGCAAACTCACAAGACCTGAACCCTATAGAGAATCTATGAGGTATTGTCAAGAGGAAAATGAGAAACAAGAGACCAAAAATGCAGATGAGCTGAAGGCCACTGTCAAAGAAACCTGGGCTTCCATACCACCTCAGCAGTGCCACAAACTGATCACCTCCATGCCACGCCGAATTGAGGCAGTAATTAAAGCAAAAGGAGCCCCTACCAAGTATTGAGCACATATACAGTAAATGAACATACTTTCCAGAAGGCCAACAATTCACTAAAAATATATATTTTATTGGTCTTATGTAGTATTCTAATTTGTCGAGATAGTGAATTGGTGGGTTTTTGTTAAATGTGAGCCAAAATCATCACAATTAAAATAGATTTTAACTACTTCAGTCTGTGTGCATTGAATTTATTGTGTGAATTGAGTCTCAAAGCAACACACAGTGGTAATATGTTACCGAAGGAATACAATTTGTAAATGGATCAGTTTAATTAATGACCCATTCATAAACACAATTGCCTCGTTCCTTTTGCTGTTTGAATGAATCAGCTGAATAAATTAATTCACTTTTATTTAAAAACATTTAAAATGATAAATCATTTCATATTTAAACACTGAATAATAAAAAAAAATATCATAGCATTATGTCAAGTCATCTTTATTTATATAGCGCTTTTAACAATACAAACTGTAATAAAGCACTGCACAATATCGTTATTTACATGCATTATGCAATTGTAAATGCAGTGTTAAATATACTAATGCCACTTCTGATGCTGCTTCTGAAATGTAAAAATAGATTTTGTTGATAATGATTTCATGAAACTAATATACTGTTATTATTATAATTCGATTAAATTAAATTTGAATGTCAGAATTTAACATAGAATGTGACAGTATAGAGAGAAATATATAAATAAAGAGGCAAATTTGTGTCATTGCTGTGAACTGACCATTATGGTGTGGTGCAAACGGACTCCATGCTTTTAACAGCCTAAGTTATTCTAGTTTTATTGTGTTGTTTTAAGTTCCTTGTGAATATTGTAAATACACATTTGATTTTCACTTTTAAATTGTTGTCTGTCTCATCTTTTTAAACACTCCAAGATCTCAAACAGTATAATCTGACCCCATTTAACCATTGTAATCTTCCGGTTATCTTTCTAGTTTACATATTTTGGCCCATGTGTTGAGAAAAGTGCTTTAAGATGAAGATCAAACCAAGTTAGTGCTGCTTCTTTTAATACATCTTTGTTTTAATGATGAACAGGTTTTACATCTCTGTGAATGTGTACAACTTCACGCTGAGGTGGTTGCTCTTAAAACATTTTTTTTTAACTGGAGAAGGATTTCAAAGACTCTATTGAAAGCATCTTAACCACGGAGTGTATTTTAGAGAGGCTGTGGATTTAAAATTTGGTACAATGGAGGAACGTATCAAGGATGCTGTGGCGACACTGGAGAGAAATGTCATAGACTTTTTTTAACAGGAGAGACAAGAAAAGGGTGAAACAGCTGGAGCAGATAAAGGATCCAGATGACGCCATCTCTCCTCCCACTGCGATGACCAGCCCAGTGCCTCCCACGCAACCCCTGGCCTTCTTACAGCCAACAATCCCAGCACATCTACAACTTCACAGACTATCAACAGAGCCACAGATTGAGAATTCTGTGCCCCCACTCCAACCGGGCCAGAGTTCGACACATCTTCTCAATCCTCCCCTTCTCCAGAGAACAACTCAGCAGCGTGTATGTGATGACGCCACTTTTCAGGGACTTTTTATCTCTCCCTCCATTTCACCGAACAACCGGATCGAAGTGCGGGAACAACAGGGCTTGCTGTATCTGCTGATCCATAAGGGGGAAGTGATTTCATTGTGATTGATTTTGATTTCACGTTTGTAATTTCATTTAATGTGTAATGTTGCTGTTTGAGCATAAGCAGTATCTGCAAAGATACAAAGTTGAAAGTTCAATGGAAACAGAGATATTGTCTTTATAGAAGAGGAATTAATTGTTGCCATGCCGTCAAAACTATGGGTTCACTAAAAAAATATATATTCATATATGAACTGTGATTCTGTCTTCTAGCGAATCTAATGGATTCAGAAGTTTCAAAATCAATGTTCTAAATAAACGTTTCTTAATCATGTTCCTCGCCTCCCCTGCTCTGCATCTCTCTCTCTCTCTCTCTCTCTCTCTCTCTCTCTCTCTCTCTCTCTCTCTCTCTCTCTCTCTCTCTCTCTCTCTCTCTCTCTCACCTGATTCAATGATTTAAATAATCAACTCGTCTGCTCTATCAGTGAACTGTGTTCCAATTATATATTTTATGTGTATAGATAGACAGATATTTTTTACATAGCTACAAGAAGCATTAAATGGCACACTGTTGCTGAGTAGCGAGCAATACTTGCTGACAAACACTTTTTACTGTTAAAAAAATGCTACAAAGCAATCATGTATTCTGTAGTTTTAAAGTTTTAATCAGGAATAAGACTGTATATTTGCAAGCTAACAAAAGCAGTAGCATTTACAAATAACAGCGTATCTAAAAGTATGAGACATCAACAACAACAAAAAAACATTATTCTGAAACGCCCTGTAATAGCCGTGTGCTTGCACAGGTTCTGGGCGATTCTGCTCACAAATATTCTCTGGGTCTCATTCGGGCTCAAATTTATCAGATTACAATACAACTGGAGCACATTCTGAGGTGAGGGGCATAACGTTTCTGCATGTGCACTGGCGGTTTAGCGTATTTCAGAGGGAGGGGTTTAATAAAACCAGCAAATCGTTAGTGTTCATAGGAGAAGGGACAGAGCAGTGTAGTATAAAGGCAAATTCAGTTATTTTATATTTTTATTTTTTATGAAGCATTAATAGACTGCACCCCATAAACAAAATCAAGCCTAGAAAATAAATTATAAAATAACAGTCAACCACCCCTTTAAGTGCTGCAGCATAGTGTGGATGTAGATGGTACATTTTCACTATTTTATTATTGGTTATTACGCATTTATTATGCCCAATTGTAATTTTTTTTTAAATCACAATTTAAACAAAAATTCTCCCTTATCTGATACATCCATTTCAGTTCTTGGAATTTCTTCTGATGAGCTTATCAATTGCATCAGGTGTGATTGATTCTAAGGTGTGAAACAGTGTTGTTCCAACCCTGCTCTAACACACAAAGTATGTAAGCCTTAAGGACTTGAAAAGTTGGATCAGGTGTGTTTAATTGGGGTTGCATCTAAACTCTGAAGGTCTCCTGCACTCCTGTCCTAGAGCATGACATTATATAAATATGTGATGTCACCTGTATGTGTCAGTTTGGAAAGTCAATAAAATTAATTTGGATGGCAAATTTTCACCTTTTCCGCTTCTCTCCAGCATTTGAGAATAAATATGTTGGCATAAATGTCCTCCACACAGATCCAGCTGGACAGGCTAAGAGTTGTTTCTGTCCACACCCAGTCCATAACTGCCCTTAATTCAGTCAGGAATGGAACAAACCTGAACCTGTCAAAAAAAAACATACATTTACATTAAGTCATTTAGCAGACACTTTTTTTCCCAAGCGCAACCAACAAATGAGGACAATAGAAGGAATCAAACCAACAAATGAGCAACATTATGTAAGTTATGTGACAAGTCCCGGTTATTAAGACAGACACGCAAACACTAGTCTACGTTGACAACTACACAAGCAAAAGACTTGGGCATGTTGAAGTTCTGAAGTGTGTTTCCCAAAACATTCTTAATGCTACATCGTTCTTAAGTTACCTTAAACTGTACCTTAACGTTAATACATTTTTAGTTAAGTATACACTCTGTAAGTCACATGTTTAAAAGTTGGTCTGTTATGTTATGCCTTGTCACTGTTGACAGTTCAATACGCTAGTGGCCACCACCATTTCAATTGTTCTTTACATTGCAGAACCTGTTTACACTAGTGTGTTTCAAAAATTATCTGCGTCCACAGTAAACAACTGAAAATGCATGTCACATGACTATTCATGCACACTGGGCATGCACGTAAATGTGTAAAAAGTTATTGTTTCCATGGTCATCAAGGATATGCAGAGTGAATGTGGGCAGCCATACCATCATTTTCAAGACCTAATAATGAGGACTGGAATTGAGAACCGCTAATTGGTATCACGTTACAATAAATCTTCAACAAACATTTCATTCTTAAAGTTACACTAAGTGATTTTTGAAAAACGCTTTTGACCACAGTGTCGGACCGAGTCCCAAAACACACTTGTAGCCAATCAGCATTAGGGGACTTGTCTTGCAGTGATAGAAAGATGAGAGCACTCAATTTAAGTGCACAGATTAGCAGATCGACAGTAGATAGAGAGAGAAAATATCAGAGAAATAATACATTAAAAAGAAGGGTTAAGATCAGGCAAGAGGTAGCACCCGCGTAAATTTCGGAGCAGTTTCCAGCGGTGGAGAGAACTCAAGGAACGGGAATGCTTTGAATCTGACGCCAAGGTTGCATTGTTTCTTCTTGATAGGTGAGTAACTTTGATTTTACTTTGTTTCACACAACTTGTTCGTGTTGACTTTTGTTTGATTATGCTGGTGTCATCTTTACTTGTTTCTGTGATTGTCGTTGCCATGGTTGCGTACGTATATGTGGGTGGAGATTTCAGAATAGGGGCGAGGTCCTGTTGGGGTATGGGCTTGTTTGTTTTGGTGCTTTCAAATATCAACATCGTTTGTCAAAAATCGCTTAGCACACCTTTAACAGATCAAGATTCAAGATTTGTATTCGTCACATACACAATTATAAAGAATATAACCTGCAGTGAAATGTAAGTCAGGTCCGCTCCATGGACAGTGCAATTATATGTAACACAAACACAAGAGAACATACATAAATATAGGTATGAAAAATAAATTAAGTAAAAAATAAGAATACAAAATAAAAAATAATAAAATATAAGCTAAAATATGAAATAAAATAAAATGTGCAGGACAGTATACTGTAGATTTAATAAATAATAATATAAACAGGGATGTGCAAGAAAAATTTGCAATCAGGTTGTACATGGTATATACTCTACATAGCAGCAATACAGATGGTGGAGAATAATGAATATCTTAATTGATTATTAAATTGTATTAAATGTTGATGTTATGTGACTGAGTTTGAGTTTAGGAGCCTGATGGCCTGGGGGAAGAAGCTCCTGCTAAGTCTCTCAGCTTTTGCCATCATGCTAGGGAATCGCTTGCCAGATGGCAGCACAATTAAGAGCCGGTTACCAGGGTGATTTGAGTCCATGATGATTTTTACAGCTCTGCTTTTGCAGCGTTTGAGGTAGATATCCTGCAGAGAGGGGAGAGGGGCACAACTCTCTGCAGGGCTCTGGAGTCCTGATTGGAGACGTTTCCATACCACACTGAGATGTACTAAGTCAATAGACTTTATATGGCCCCTGAATAGAACGTTTTCAGGATTGCTGGTGAAGACCCTGAATTACCTCAGCTGTCGCGGATGGTACAGTCTTTGCCTGGCTTTCCTAACCTGAGTTTGAATGTGTGCAGACCAAATCAGGTCCTCGGAGATGTTGAGACCGAGGTACTTGAAGCTGCTCACCCTTTCAACAGGGGTCCCACTTATCATAAGAGGAGTGTAGGGCCGCTGCTTTCTCTTCCTGTAGTCCCCAATCAGCTGTTTAGTTTTGCTCACATTCAGAGAGAGACACTTGTTCTGGCACCATACCAAGTATCTCTACCTTATCCAAGTATGCGGTCTCATCATTGTTGGAAATGAGGCCCAGAACCACAGTATCATCAGCTAATTTAACAATAGAAGTGGAGCTGTGAGAGGACACGCAGTTGTATGTGTAGAGAGAGTAGAGCAGGGGACTCAGGACACAACACTGTGGGGCTCCTACCTTCAGGGTGAAGGAGTTGGAAATCTTGAATCCAGTCACAGAATGAAGAGTTTAGGCCGAGGTCTGTGAGTTTAACAGCTAGCTTGATGGGGACTATTGTATTGAAAGCTGAGCTATAGTCAATGAAAGGCAGCCTTACATAGTTGCCATTTTTGCTGTCAATGTGTGTGAGGGACAAATGCAGGACCTGAGAGATGGCATCGTCAGTAGACCTATTTGGGGGGTAGGCAAACCGAAGAGGGTTCAAAGTAACAGGGATGGAGGAGCAAATGTGATTCTTTAAAAGTCTCTCAAAAACCTTAATTGTAGCAAGGGACTCATTAAAGATGGATGTAAAAAAAACAGCAAGCTGATCAGTGCAGGACCTCAGAACATGGCCAGTAATCCCATCAGGTCCTGCTGCTTTCCTGACGTTCACTCTCTTTAGTTCCCTCTGAACCTCGTCCTCCGACACTTTATTAACATTATCATCGCTGCTCTATCTGCTGCTTCCTGACGCGCTGATCGGCAGAGTCACGATGCCGCATTGTGTTCAAAGCAGCCGTAGAAGGTGTTTAACTCTTCGGCCAGCAACGGATATGCTCTCACCTCTGCGGAAGATTTATTTCCAGAGGAACAGATGGTCTTCAGTCCCTGCCACATGCGTTGAGAGTCATTGAGCTGAAAATGAGACTCAATTATCTCCCTGTATCGGAGTTTAGCAGCTCTAACTGCACGTCGGAGAGCATAGCACGATGCTTTGTACTCGCTCATATTTCCCGACAGAAGACCGGCGTTGTATGCGGCAGTGCAATAGTTAACCGCATCACGGATTGTTCTGTCCAGCCACGGTTTCTGATTGGAGAATACCATTATAGTTACTGCTTCAGTGGCTTGCTCGGTTAGCGTGTTGACTAAGCTTAATGCTACATCCGTGAACTCGCTGACGTCAGATTAACTCACCCGGAACATGTCCCAGTCGACGTCATCAAGAGCTCCCTCTAGCATAGCTTCAGAGTGGGAGGACCAGCGTGTCACTTCTCTCTCCACCGGGGGTTCCTGAATGAGCCTTTGTTTATATTCCGGTGTGAGGAAAATGGCGGCATAGTCCAATTTACCAAAAGCCGGTAGTGAGCGGGCATTGTAGGCCTTTTTAAACTGAGTGTAGCAATGATCCAGTGTATTCGGTCCTCTAGTTGGACAGGATATATGTTGATGAAAGTTCGGCATGACCTGCCTGAGGTTGGCTTTGTTAAAGTCCCCTGCGATGATAGAGGCAGCATCAGGGTGTTTGTTAATGTATCCGCTGAGCACATCGTGGAGTTTGGACAAAGCCAAGCTCGTGTCCGCCTGTGATGGAATGTAAACAGCAGTGACAATGATCAATGAAATCTCACGGGACAGATAGAATGGGCGGCAAGATAATGGACAGATGTTCTAGATGAGGCGAACAGGAGCGCGACAGAATGGAGATGCTTCTGGGGTCACACCATTTCTTGTTGATCATGAAGCACACTCTACCACCTTTGGTTTTACCGGCCCTGGCTGTTCTGTCCATCTGTAAAACAGAAAAGTTATCAGTCCCTTATGTCCCGTTGGAAACTTATCCTGGCTCTAAGATCGTCCATCTTATTCTCCAAGGAATGGACATTAGCGAGCAGAATACTCAGTAGAGGAGGACTGTGAGCCCCTTCCCTCAGTCTGTTGCGGATTCCAGCGTGTTTCCCGCTGTGTTTCTTTCGCCTCCTGGGATTATTCAGGTGGCCATTGTTCTTCTCCGTGTTCCGAAGAATCTCCAATGGCCACGTTGGATTCATGGATAAAGTGTCCTGAAGCAGGTTAGTGTAGCGGTGTCCAATGTCCAAAAGTGTTCTTTTGTCGTAAATAATCAGTGCAGACGTTATACGTGTAAAAAGAGAAAGTAAAAATACGTAAAAAAGTAGATAAAAGTACAATCTGAGCGGAGCTAGCCGAAAGGCGTCCGAACACAGCAGCGGCATTTTGGAATGAGCTATTTGTTTCTCTGTTTCTGCCTAGGAATTACACAAGCTTCAGTCTGGATCCAACCCTTAAATGATCTGAGATAACCAAACACCTGAGAAGAGATGATGCCAACCCCTCAGAGGACCTCAGAGGAAGCCAACCCTCAGACAGTATACTGAATTAACCAAATTTTGCCATACGTTAAATATATTACGTTTCTGCAATATATAAATCTATTGTAGAAACTTAATTTCCTGTAAAGCTGCTTTGCAACGATTGTATAGCAGAAAGCGCTATACAAATAATCTTGAATTTAATTGAATACTATTTAAACTGAACTGACGATGCCATCACTAAATTCAATAATGAAAGCCTTCAACTTAAAATTGAGTGTTAAATCTTGTAATTTTACAATATTGACATGATTTTCCTATTTTGATATTATGCAGTTGCTTTGTTTCAATTTGTATTGTTTAAAGCGCTATATAAAAAAGGTGACTTGACTTGATACAGCACACCTCTTTGATCTTGTCTCCTTCTAAATAACACTCCAATATTGAACTCCAATCTGTTCCACTCTCTCAGTCATAAGGCTACCTCTACAGGATCTACTTTTCCTTCAGGTTTTTGCCCGGATTCAAATGACTTATTTACTTTGTTGAGCTTGGATCAGCTCTTTGATGCTCACTCAACTCTTCTTCAGATATTCGGGAAAGAATCGGAAAGCCACGGGCGTCCTCCTGCTGGAACTCCAGGAGTACTGCGCTAGCATTGTGGTATTCAGTAGAATTCATAGAACCCTAAAGGGCAGACGGATGCTGTCTGTTTATCAGCCTCTTCCATCTAATGCGATCATGTTTCTAACAGGCAGTTTACTTCCTTCCCTTCGACTCTGACTTGCGCAGTGCATCTCATTCCTATTAATTAATCTGGTAACTTCAAAGAATTTCTAGCAACAAAATGCTTATTAAACACTTGTCGCTGTTTAGGACTTTGTTTCTTCCTTTCGGTCCCCATCCGCCCTGAGACAGATACTGCTTTTAATTTAAAGACACTGCTGCAGTTCAATTTTGGAATAGCTCACACTCAAAAAACTGTGTCTTGGTTGTAAAAAAACACACGGTTTTGTAGTATACAGTGTTACACTCTGTAACGAAGGGTCTGAGGCATGTGGATCCATTTGCAATCTTGCTTTAATAAACTTAGACAGGGTCAAACAGGCAGTGATCAACCATCAGTGTCAGAAATATCAGAGGCAAGGCAGAGACGTAAACAATACCGGGCAGGAGTCAGGGCAGGCAGCAACACAATCGGAACTTCAAGGAGCAATATCACAAGGGCAGGCAGCAGAGAATCAACGGGGGTAAACAGTCCAGGGTCATACACGGGAAGGTCACAGAAACAGGAATAATGCTCAGAATGTCAGCCGGGGCAAAACAAGACTTCGCAATGAGTGTGAGTGTGAAGGCTGCTTAAGTAGGGCAGTGAATGAGGAACACCTGTGCAGGTGATTAGTCCAGGTACGGGGTGTAAACAGTGAGTGCTAATGAGTGATTGGTGACAGCTGTGTGACTAGTGCAATGGTGGATGGGAAATGCAGTCCATGGGTGATGTGCAGCTGTAGAGAGGTGCAAGAGACAATGTGGTGAGTGGGCGTGAGCTCATGAACCGGATTTGTGACACACACAGAATGAGACCATCAAAAAAAAAGTGGAAAAAGAAGCAGAACTTTGTTTATTTGCATTGTGGCAAGCTGTGACGCATGCTGTAACACACATGTCATCTGATGGGGCGGAACATATCGATCGGCTTTTTGGACAAAATAAACCCATTTACATTTTTTATCTATGTGTACTTGTGTTTTGTGGGAAATGTGTGTGGATTATAATCAGCTGTGATTACTCTGACTGAATGACGGCTATCACTATGAATGCCAATTGGTCATTGTGGACTATATGGCCTATATCTGTATGATTATCATCTGTATTACCACCGCACATCAGTGTGTGATTACTGACTATTATCAACAATTTGTGTGAATGCCTGGCAATATCAGTGTATCTCTGGCAATCAGAGTATGTACGTGTGTATGTACTACATACAAAGCAATTTTTTTCTTTCTTTCTTTTTACTACTCAAATGATTCTTATTGTATGTTTTGGTGGTCCAATACATCACTTATATGATGCCTATAATACTTTTATAATTGAAAAACACAGTGGTATGTATAATGACTAAAATAATGTAATAGTTTGTAGAACTATTCAATACATTTGGTAAATAAATATTTTTCCTCAAACGTGTGGGGGGGGGGGGGTGTTATATATATATAGTCTCAGGAAAATATTTTTTTTCATGGTATTTTCTTCAGATTTGAAATATAAACTCATGAGACATGTGACTTTCAACCCATTACTTTTCTGGATTGCTCCAGGAATTAATTCATGGATTTTATTTGAAATACATTTTTTTTTATTCAGTGTGGTTCACTTTTTCAAAGCACTTCAGTCTCTATAACTTTTTATCTTTTTGAGCATTATCAACTCTGGATGATGGATAGTAAAGCCCAAGGGGTCTTATTTCCACAGACACCAAAATTGTGTGTGAAGCACACTGAAGTCAACAACTCTTATCATTTTAAGTTAGGTAGGTCTTTTTCAACTGTGAGTCCCAAAATGGGGAGTGCTGCTAACAGGTTAAAAATTTATTTTAAGAAATTATGGAATAAATTAATCTCTTTTCTGTTATTTGTCCTAAAATTGAGCACTGACTGCCTTTTAGAAGCAAGAAGCTAACTATCTGTTGGGTAGAAAGCCACACTGCATCTTCTAGACTACAAGGAAGTGGGGTGATCTACAGTTAAAGCATGTTGTATTCCTTTAATTTAAAGTGTGTGATGCACTCTATCGAGAATATTGAGCTGAAGATTGACTTTACAAAACTAAATTGCAAATTAAATCGCAATCGCAATATTTGTCAGAAAAATTGCAATTAGATATTTTCCACAAATCGCACAGCCCTACTTTAGAGTCTTTGTAGCATGCTAAGAGTAAAAGTTACATTCTTTTGAATGTACAGAATCAATGAACAAATCAGTCATTGTGGAACGAGTAATTTACTTACCCCTGAAAGAGGAAGAGGTTGAAGTAGTTGTGGTTCTTGGTAAGAAAATTTCCAAGAACACGGTTCGGGTAGCCACATTTGATCTGGTATGCTGAGAGACCAAAATAAATGCACTTTACAAAGTACCAGAGTTGAGCAACTCGATTCCTGTTGAATCTCCTGAAACAAGAGACATTGCAGTACAATTAACTTTAGAAGTATCATACTGGTAATCCATATTGTATTGGTATTTGTAAGCCATTTTGTAATATTCACACTTAATAATTCCATTATAGTTGTGTGCTATAATGGAATTATTATTCACACTTAATAATTCCATTATAGCACACAACTACTACAATTAACAAGCCACACTTTTAGGTGATGTGTTACACCTTTGTTACCCTTTTTAACCCTTTATATTTAACCCTGGGAGATATGGGGAATGAGACAATAGTCTAGAGAACTGCCCTGGCAATTTAAACCTTTGGATTTACAAAGTGTAAAGAGGAGACTTTAGAATGTAAACAGGTAGGGGTTAATCATTTGACCCCAGCATTAGCACTCAACCACTTGCATAAACAACACAAAAAGTGGTCAATTGAAATAGTAGATGCTTGACTTTACATTGACTATATAAAAGTTGATTCTAAAGGGGTGCTTTTAAATTTGACAGAGCTCTGTTTTCACAGCATGGGGAAAAACTGGTTTACTTGAAAATGTTATTTGTAAAAGCATCGTATATAACAGATACAACTTGTGTTGTTGAAAAAGTCTCAACGAGCTGAATACAATAAGTATATCTGTTTCAGTTTTAGACCAAAATATACCAAGTTGTTGTATGAATAGCTGACACAAAAGCACAAGTAAACCATATACACACGGCATTTACGACACAGTATTGGATTGTAACTTCATAACATACATCGCATAACTACATTTAGAGCACACACAATGTAACAATGCGTAAATCTTGAGTGTACACTTGGAGACCATTCTATGCCTTTTTTAGTTTGATTACTGTGTTCACACTGAACAGTCCACAAAGATAAAGTGGCCTTCGAATGCATGGTTAATGCATTTAATTAACCAAAAATGAATGTGTGGACATTTGGACTCTTAATGTACTCAGCTTTCACACCTTTAATTACATACTGGAGTTGAAAGGGCTAGCAGACTTTGATGTTGTATATAGGTGCATATCAATAAATTAGAACGTTGTGGAAAAGTTCATTTATTTCAGTAATTCAATTCAAATTGTGAAACTTGTGTATTAAATAAATTAAATGCACACAGACTGAAGTAGTTTAAGTCTTTGGTTATTTTAGTTGTGAAGATTTTGGCTCACATTTAACAAAAACCCACTGATTCAATATCTCAACAAATTAGAATACTTCATAAGACCAATAAAAAAAAAAACTTTTTGGCAAAACCTAAAGACAATGTGAAGTCCGCTATCATCTCCACAGTTTTGAGATTGTTTAGCTCCAGGTTGTTAAGACTGCACCAGACAGCCTGCTGCTCAACCTCCTGTCTGTAAGCAGACTCGTCTCCGTCTTTGATGAGGCCGATGACTGTAGTGTCATCCGCAAACTTCAGGAGCTTGACAGAGGGGTCTGTTAAAGTGTAAGTATTGGTGTAAAGGGAGAAAAGCAGTGGGGAGAGAACACAACCCTGAGGGGCCCCAGTGCTGATGGTGAGAGTTCTGGTTGTGAGTTTGCCCAGCCTCACTAGCTGCTGCCTGTCTGTCAGGAAGCTGGGGATCCACTGACAGATGGAGGTGGGACCAGAGAGCAGTGTCAATTTTTCTGAGAAAAGGTCAGGCATGATGGTATTGAAGGCCAAGTTGAAGTCCACAAATAGGATCCTTGCATAATTCCCAGGTTTGTTGAGGTGTTGCAGGATGTAATGCAGTCCCATATTGACAGTGTCTTCCACAGACCTGTTTGCTATGTAGGCAAACTGAAGAGGATCCAGCAAGGGTCTAGTGATGTCCTTCAGGTAGGCCAGGACCAGTCTCTCAAGTGACTTAATGACCACAGACGTGAGAGCGACAGGTATGTAGTCATTAAATCCAATGGTTTGGGGATTTTTGGGGACGGGAATAATGGTAGAGTGTTTGAAGCAGCAGGGAACTCTGCACAGCTCCAGAGATCTGTTGAAGATCTGTGTAAAGATCGGGGCCAGTTGGTCAGCACAGACTTTTAGAAAGGCAGGTGAAATACCGTCTGGTCCTGAAGCTTTCCTAGATTTCTGTTTTCTGAAGATCCGGTTCACATGCTCAACACAGACTTTAAACGCAGGTAGAATGATGGGGGAGGGAGACGGATTACAGGGGGGGGGTAGGTGAATGTGTGAAGTGCAGATCAGAGCGGATTCTGCGTATCAGTCTGGCCTTTTCAAATCGGCAGTAAAACACTTTGAGATCACCAGCCAGTTGTTGATTCTCCACAGACTGTGGAGGAGGTGTCTTGTACTTGGTGATGTTCCTCAGACCAGTCCATACTGATGCCGGATCGTTCGCTGAAAGTAATTTTTGAAACTTCTCAGAGTAGTTTTTTAGCCACTCTGATCTCCTTTGTTAGTCTTTTCCTTGCCTGGTTATACTGTATCCACACTTCTGTAAGCATCCTCTTTGGCCTGGAAAAGCTGCCCTTAGTACCAATTGAGCATCATTTAAACGCCACAGCCAACCTGAGTATTGTTGCTGACCATATCCATCCCTTTATGACTACAGTTTACCCATATTCTGATGGCTACTTCCAGCAGGATAATGCACCATGTCTCAAAGCTCAAATAATCTCAGACAGGTTTTTTGAACATGACAATGAGTTCACTTTATTCAAATTACCTCCACAGTCACCAGATCTCAATCCAATAGAGCACCTTTGGGATGAGGTGGAATGGGAGATTCAAATCATGGATGTGCAGCCGAAAAATCTGCAGCAACTGCGTGATGCTCTCATGTTAATATGGACCAACATATCTCAGGAATGTTTCCAGCACCTTGTTGAATCTATGCCACAACGAATTAAGGCAGTTCTGAAGGCATACATATATATATATATATATATATATATATATAAAACATAATGCCACAGTCAGAGCCCTAAACGGGTGAAACCTCCGCTGCCTTGGTTGATCTTGGAACAGAGGGCTGAGGTTTGGTGTGCATGCATCATTGGCAGAAATCAGATCATTGCAAAATCTTTTTGGTATTCCAGGAGATTCAGGGGTTGTGTCTCTCTAGCTAGGGCAGGCCATGGATGAAGGAGTTCTGAGGTGATTCAATGGAGAATAAGTGAATAGGCTCTGTGTGAATTACTCCAGTTCTAAGTAACAGCTCCTCGGTGGTGAACTTGACTTGTCCCATGCCCAAGGGACGTCCGTCTAAGGCTGCCACTGCCACCTGGGATTCACATGAAACAAGAGGAATATTATGAGAATTTGCGAACTTGAGATCAACGACATTGCCTGCAGCCCCCAAATCTATCAATGCCATGGTGTCAATGCACCATTAAACATCAGTGTGACAGAAATTTCTAGTGTGGTCAGAGAGTGAGAATTGGAACTCACTGTAGAGAAAGTTCGGGCAAATGGATGAATGGGACAGGAGGACCTCAAGTGGCCAGGTTGGCTGCAGTAGAGACATAGATGATTGCAAGCACATTTCTCTCTTTGCTCCGAGGTGAGATGAGTAAATGCAACCTGCATTGAATTTTGGGTTTTCAGGTAGTGGGTAAAAGGTGGCTCCCGGACTGTGAATGGGGAATAGCGAGGAGCTCGTCGTGAATGAATCAGGTTATCAATGCAGATGGATAGATCGATGAATTGATCCAGAGTCTTTCCCTTGTCATGGCATGCTATTTTCGACTGTAATTCTGAGGTGAATCCCTTGCGGTACAACAATTTGAGTGTATCGTCCAGCCAATAAGTTTACACTGCGAGATTGCAAAATGAGAGGGCATAATCAGCGAATCCTTATCTGACGTAGGGCTAGAAACGTCTTTCAGGCCTCTTTTCCACCCACAAAGTGCTCAAAGACCTCCCGGAAGCATTGTAGAAAGCAGGTGAATAAAGTAAATCACGTGCATTCCCCCTCCCATACAGCGGTGGCTCAGTCCAAAGCTCGACCAGTCAGCAGAGAAAAAACAAAAGACACACGACTCTCATCAGTGGGGTATGACAACAGTTGCTGATTAACAAACAGGGGGCATTGTAATCAGAAGCCCTTGCATTCTCCTGGCGAGCTGTTGAATTTCTCTGGGAATGCCAGGCATGGGCTGGTAGTGGTCTCCAACTGGGACTGGGTTGTAGCGAATCCGATGGAGTGGTCTTCTGCAGTGATGGGTCAGTTGAGTGAGGATACATTTGCAACTTTATTATTATAAACTCAACACTTAATTCAACAAGCAATGGTCAATCAACAGCATCAGGTGTATAAGAGATAATCCAGTAGAATAAACTGTAAGCAGGCTTAGGGTTGAGGCAGGCAGCAAACAGGACACAGACAGAGTAATCCAGAAGCACAAGGTCACAAAGGCAGGCAGCATAGAATCACGAGAGATAATAAAGTCCAAGATCATGCAGAGGAAAACCATCAATGGGGATAAACACTGAAATTTCAGCCATAGTACAACGAGACTTCACGATGAGTTAGAGTCCAGAAGCAGGATAAATAGGCTGGGTGAGTGGCATCGCCTGTGCAGGTAATCAGTCCCAGGTAAAGGGTTATGGGAAATTATGTTTTTTTAATGAACTAATGCTCCGGAGAGGGTGCTCTCCGGTGGAGATCGGCGGGAGCAACAAAGGCCTGATTTGTGACAGGAAACCTTTGCCAAATTATAAGCACACTACTATATCGCAATTTAATTTTCTGTTCGATTAATGTTCATTTCAAAACTGTGGGGAAAGAGATTATATTATGACCATTCATCACTGTAAAATAGACATTCGATATAGAGTGCAATAAAACTGAAAAAAATATATCAGTTTAAAAAAGCTATTATTCACATCCTGTATGTGCTTTATGTCGTCGATGTAGACCACATTTTAATCTTTGTTTTCATTTAATTTCATTGTTTATTTATAAAGCACATTTAAAAACAACCCAAGGTTGATCAAAGTGCTGTACAGATCAGGAAGCTCAAATAAAAAAACTGAATCTATAACAATCTATAAGATAGCATACATTATTAGTACAAGATTAGTAACAAGATTATAATAATACATTAGAAACCCACACTAAGGAGATGTGCTTTAAGCTTAAATTTAAAAGAGGAGAGTGATGACACCATTCGGATTGATCCCGGGAGACTATTCCAAAGTTTAGGGCCTGCTATCGCAAAAGCACGGTCTCCACGATCTCTCCGTCGATCTTTAACCTTGATCGACGAACAGAAAAGCACTCCAAGGTTGCCGGATCTAAGTGCCCTGAACGGATTATGACAACGTACGAGATCAGATAAATAAGCTGGAGCAAGGCCATGTAATGCTTTAAAAACAAAAACTAAAATTTTAAATTTGATTCTCTGTTTGACTGGTAGCCAGTGCAGGGAAGTTAAAATGGGAGATATATGATCGAATTTGTGACTTCCGGTCAGCAGCCTGGCTGCAACATTTTCTACCATAGCTCCATAGTAGAGTGAATTACAATAGTCAAGGCGTGAAGTAATAAATGAAGTTATGCAAGCGTGAAGTTTTGCATAAATTACAGTTGATTCTTGTGATCCACTCCTGTACATCCAATTGCAAAACCATAAAACAATCTCTTGCTGGTAGACAGACTGTAACGCCACAAAATGCTTTATATCTCAACAGATCGTGGTAATGAACAAATTTTTTTGTGATCTAGTCAGAAGAATACACTGTGAATGCACTGATTCAATGCATTACTGCTGCTTGGTGAAAAAATTATTTAGCTTCTGAAAAGGCAACACTTTTTTAAAATTAGCTGAGTTATTGTCACACTACTGAAAATTGTTGTTACGTTAGTAGAGTCGCTACTTGTAGCTAGCTACTCTCCAACACTGATCATAACTTATAACACATAATCATAACTTGTCATAATTTATTGGACTCATATGATATTTTACAGTATATTTCTTTATTTATTCCTCACCTCTCTGTGACACCAGGCAGTATGAAGAACATCCAGAAGTGGATCCCAAACACAAGCACTACCTGGAAAATACACTTTCCAAAAAGAGTTTTACGAAGATAGAGTGCTCGGTCCACAATCATGGTACTGAATTGGATGAGGAGCATGACGAGAAAAGCTTCGGGAACCTGGTCTTCTGACAATGACTCCGTTATATCAGCAGCTGCGCTGTGCTTCTGTATCAATAATTCAATACACTTATTAATTGTCATAAAAAACAAACACATAACACATTAGCAAGTCAAAACTTTTACTGGTCATATCTGATCAATGAAATTCAATATGCTAAAATATTGAGGAGAACTTAAGGAGAACTGAATACACATATAATCTAAATGTGGTGGTTTACTGAAGAGGATTTGATTGGTGGCATTCTAAGGCAAGGGGTGAGAGTGAACGTTTACTTCCTAGACTTATTCCCCGTCTCCGTGAGTCTCTATACCACATCATTTAACAGAAAAAAACAATCAATACAGTTTACATTTTACATTTTCTCCCCTGCTAAGGACTTGCGAGCTGTCAAGCTGCTCTGCCTAGAGAAGGATGACCATTCCCTGGAGAATCACACCAGAGACTTTTATGATTTGGCATGCCAAACTCAATATCAGGACCAAGATATGCTTCTCAGTGAATGGTTCCCAGAGAATTTAATTCAGAATATTTTGGAAAATGAATGGCATTAAGATACCATAGCAAATTACTTTCCTGCAGTTCTTTAATAAATACTTCAATTAAAATTAAATTGATCAGCGAAAAAAGGAAATATATGTAAGAGTATCACTTACTCCAAAGGCCCAGTATCCAAATATAATAACGATGAAGTTCACCACATCTATCAAGAACATCAGCGCATACACATCACAAACAGGGCTGTACTCGGGGTGGATGATGTCATAGAAGAATTGCCTTATGGGTAAATATATGTGTAGAGCACTAAAAAGAAAAACATTTTTTACATGAGCAGGAGTATTGTTATTCTATTAATATGGCAGCCTGCAATGCTGTCTTTTGGAAGTACACAATATACTGACGAAAACCTATAAAATAGCCTAGACTAGCAATCAATGCACATAAAATGGCATTTGTGAAAACAAGATGAATGGTGTGCATGTGTGCTGTGACTGAGCAGCAGAACGGAATCTGTTTCATTTACTCATGACTTCCAGAGGCTAACAATCATTCCAGAGGAAAATAATCATGTATGGATATTTGTATTTTGCCCAGACAGAATTGCAGAGCACTTTGGACCAGAATACTCAATCAAGAATATCTAAAAAGTGTTACACCATTGCTATTGTGGAAAATGATCCGACAAAGCTAAAAAGAGAGTACAGAAAATTGAGGGATGGCCTCCATGGCCATGATGGAGCCAACAGGCAGCACAGAGAGTTCAAGGATGACCTGCATAACCGTGAAAGAGCCAACAAGGGACTCAGAGTTCCCCTAAGTGCCAAGGAAGGAGCTGTTGGAACACAACATTTGGATTGTGCTTTGAGTCCTCCACCTAGGAAGTCCTCTGGAGGCCTTCCTTTGACCTAGTTTTCCTTAGTTGCCCTGATGAGTTAATTAGCTCCACACCTGTTTCTGTTTCTCCACGATTGTATTTAGTATTGTACAACACAAATTAAGCTCGGATGAGCTTTATTTGTCACATACACAATTATACAGAGTACTGAGGAGCGAAATGTGTTCTCTGCATTTAACCCATCCAAGTGTACACACTTGGAGCAGTGGGCAGCCGACTGTGCAGCGCCCGGGGAGCAGTCGTGGACTTCCTGTCGGAGCCGGGATTCGAACCCACAACCTTGGGTTACCTCGGGTTTCAAGTACAACGCTCTATCCATTAGGCCAACGACTGCCGACTATTTAAAGCCTGTGTTCTACCCTGTTCCTTGGTCCGCTATTTTTTTAATTATGTGTTATGCTACCCCGTGCTCCTGGATTTCATCTGTGGATTATTATTAAAAGACTATTAATTGAAAAACTCCCGTGTCATGTGCTTTTATAGCATAGCACCCGTAACAGAATAGCGGAACCTCAAAGTTGAGTATATTTAGCAGAGTTTTTATTTTGTTTGTTTTTGTTTATCTTATTCCTCTCCCCCTATGGACCTGCCCGCAACCCAGCTGCTTTGCCTGGAGCAGCAGGACCCTCTTCTGGAAGACCACACCAGGGACTTCATTGATTTGGCGTGCTTTACTCACTTCCCAGACTGCTCGCTCTGTGTTTTCTACATCATCAGCGTGATTGAGCAGTGTAAGGCACGCCTGCCAGCGGATGGTCCAAATTAGAATTTTGGCACTTGTGTGGAGTGGGTGCTGGAGAATAAAGCACTGTTTTTCTCCGCCTGCACTGCCGAGGAATACTCCAGCCCCACTCCCGATCCAGAGCCCTGCCAGCCCTCACCATCTCGCTGCACGGAGTGTTCGCCAGAGCCCACCTCAGCCGTAGAGTCCGCTGGTTCCGTCCAGCTCTCCAGAGACCCTGCTGGTTCCCACCAGCTCTCCAGAGCCCCTGCTGGTTCCGCCCAGTACTCCTTCCTTAGCCAGCTCCTCAACGAATATATCTAGGAGGTTCCCACCCAGACTCCCACTCCCTCCTCCTCTGTATCAGCCAGCCGGTCCATCAGCCCTGTCTCGGCTGTCTCAGGCAAGCCCTTAGGCTTACCCTCAGCACGCCATGTCTGGTGGGTCGGTTGTTCTTCGGGACTTCCTGTCACCAGCTACCTCTGGGTTGGAGGATCCCAAGTCTCCGCCTCCAGCCTTTGAGACCCGGATTCTACCTCGGCCTTCTGACCCATCGGCTCTACCTTGGCTCTTGGCTCCTGGCTCCCTCGTCTCCACCATCGCCCGTCATTCCAGCAGCTCCACCGGGCTGCCTCATCCCTCCGGCTTCGCCTTGGTCAGTCGTCTTCCTGTCAACTCCACGGTACTCCATTCTTCCAGCTCTGCCTCATCCCTCCATCCATTTGGCTCCATCGGGCTCCTCCCTCCCAAAAGCTCCACCTTCATCCTCTGTCACTTCGGCTCAGCCGCGGCATTCTGGATCCCTGCCTCCACTTCATTCACCTGTGCCGCTGAATCTGCCTAGGCCCTCCGGATCTTCGGTGTCACACAGGCTCTGCGGCTGCTCTGCTCCAACCTGGGCTCTTACTACAGCAGCGTCATCTCCATCAGTCGCCCCCCATGGTTTCAGCGGTCCCATCTCCACCATGGCTCCTCCCGCCGTCGACTCCACCGTTTCTTTTTCTCTATAATTGTTTAGTATTTAAAGCCTGTGTTCTCCCCCGTTCCTTTGTCCGCTGTCATTTGATTTATGTGTTATGCTACTGCGTGTTCTTGATTTAAAAATGTTCTGCTGTGGATTATTATTATTAAAAGACTATTATTTGGAAAACTCCCATGTCGTGTGCTTTTATAGCATAGCACCCACAACAGCATCAAGCCACTATGATGTATATATTCATGTCACTGTGTGATTGTTAAATTAATGTCTTGTTTATGTAAAGCTCTTTTAAACACTACATTTTCAATATATATACAAACTATGTTATATATGTTTCTATGAATAAAAATCTCTTACAGCTCTATGACTCCAGCTTTAGCTTCCAGCATTCGGCCATTCATGTACTGTTTTATTTGCTCCTTCCTGCTTATAGGCACGTTCCACTGTTTCTTCTTCTGTGAATGTTTTTTCATGCTTTGGTTTGAATCTGCTGATACAATATTTGACAAACATATTAGCACAGTATGTAAATACTTATGTATGGCATCAAAAAGCACAAAAAATTGTTAGAAGTATTGTGTATGTGAATATAAGTTCCCCATGTATGTAAGTGTGGAGATCTTACCCTGTCTCTCTGGGCTCTCTGCTCTCTTTCTCTGAAGGAAAGAAATGTATGAAGGAAAGAAAGGCATTCGCCTTGTATTTTCTTCTCGGTGTCTTGATCCTCCAGCCATCTTGTTTTTCTCTGTTTTTCTCTTTAGTTTCTTAAAAAAGTCTGGCATCTCCACCTCCTTGGTATCCCACAAACCATGACACTGAAGGAACAAAAACACATCGACATCTCATCTCACTGGCTCTGTTCAAATCCTACTTAACCACCTAACTAGTCTAAGGTGACCTGACATGCCACTTCCCAGGGACAAGTTCGGCACAGAAATTCTAAATTGCCTTAAATAAGCAGGTGTTGGTTGTTTGTGCTGCGCTGATTGATTGTTGTATGACATCAAAGTACTGCAAGCTAGAGAGCAGGGGCCTGTACCATGAAGTTGGTTTAGCTGGCTAACCAGGCAATTTTCAGTATAGTTTGCAGTGCACCAATCCTGGGTTTTAGGTACCATGAAAGTGGCTTGGCTTTTACCTGCATTCATTGCCATAGTAACTTACACTCCACAGCTAACCTGCTCCGGGACAAGTTATGTTCTGAATATCTATTATGGTCAGAGATCTCAAACTGAAATTAGACCAATCAGATGTGAGCAAAGTGACACATGTCTGACACAAATAAAGTCACTCCCCCAGTTTATCTTTACAAACACAATATGAGATATTGTGTATGTAAAGGTTTACTAACGGATTTATTATACATTACATAATGGATCACCATTCAGTATAAGCTAGCACACATCACAATGCTTACAAATGTTATTACACTCTCTCCTATAGTTATTAAACTGTTATTAAACTATGCCAGGGTGTCAAATCATTTAACTGGAGGGCCAATGTCCTGCAGAGTTAAGCTCCAATCCAAATCAAGCACACCTGAATCATCTAATCAAGGTCTTACTAGGCATACTAGAAACTTCCAGGAAGGTGTGTTGATGAAAGGTGGAGGTAAACCCTGCAGGATAGTGTCCCTCCAGGACCGGGTTTGGACAGCTATGCTATGTTTGAAACTATGCTGAACAAATTTATACTAACTTACTAATGGACTAATGTAATTAAAATGTACATTATTTTAAAAAGATGTTGTACATTGCTTAACAGCTTATTTGTTAATGTGAATGCTTACAAATGTCATTAAATTGGTTGTTTAAACTGATCAACATTAATTATATATTTTGTAAAAACTTTACTAATATTAATGTTGACATATGATTCATTAACTTATAAGCACAGTCTGTTTGGGTCACACTGTTCTTATGGTGTAGAGTATGCAGACCTTTACTGCTTATATTTCACATCTTACATATCTTCATAAATCATTCAGTAATCAGTTGTTTATATTTTTTCAGTGCCCAATCTAAAGTTGAAACTATTCATCATTTATAGCTGTTTATAAATGTTTACTATTAATCATTTAGTAATTTTAAGGGAGTTGCACTTTATGGGGTTTAGTTATTCAGTTATTTTTTTGAAACTCAGTGTGAAACTCATGTATTAATTAAATTCAGTGCACACTGACTGAAGTAGTTTAAGTCTTTAGTTCTTTTAATTTTGATGATTTTGGCTCACATTTAACAAAACCCCACCAATTCACAACAAATTAGAATATGGTGACATGCTAATCAACTCAAAACACCTGCAAAGGTTTCCTGAGCCTTCAAAATGGTCTCTCAGTTTAGTTCACTAGGCTACACAATCATGGGGAAGACTGTTGATCTGACAGTTGTCCAGAAGACAATCATTGACACCCTTCACAAGGAGGGTAAGCCACAAGCATTCATTGCCAAAGAAGCTGGCTGTTCACAGAGTGCTGTATCCAAGCATGTAAACAGAAAGTTGAGTGGAAGGAAAAAGTGTGGAAGAAAAAGATGCACAACCAACCGAGAGAACCGCAGCCTTATGAGGATTGTCAAGCAAAATCGATTCAAGAATTTGACTTCACAAGGAATGGACTGGGGCTGGGGTCAAGGCATCAAGAGCACCACACACAGACATGTCAATGAATTTGGCTACAGTTGTCATCAGAGGCATCTTACCTGGGCTAAGGAGAAGAAGAACTGGACTGTTGCCCAGTTGTCCAAAGTCCTCTTTTCAGATGAGAGCAAGTTTTGTATTTAATTTGGAAACCAAGGTCCTAGAGTCTGGAGGAAGGGTGGAGAAGCTCATAGTCCAAGTTGCTTGAAGTCCGGTGTTAAGTTTCCACATTCTGTGATGATTTGGGATGCAATGTCATCTACTGTGTTGGTCCATTGTGTTTTTTGAAAACCAACGTCACTGCACCCGTTTACCAAGACATTTTGGAGCACTTCATGCTTTCTTCTGCTGACCAGCTTTTTAAAGATGCTGATTTCATTTTCCAGCAGGATTTGGCTCCTGCCCACACTGCCAAAAGCACTAAAAGCTGGTTAAATGACCATGATGTTGGTGTGCTTGACTGGTGTAACATATGCTACTGGACACAGAGGTAAGTAAAAACACAATAGTGTTTATTAAACAGGATGAGCTATGGAGACTTCAGGTGAGTGGATGTCGTCATAGATCGTCCTGACGCTGGGTTGACGAGTAACTGAATGTCTTCTCATCCACAGATATGACGGACAGCTGCAAAGGGGAAAATACAACAGGAGCACACTGATCACGGAGACAGACGATCTGGTGGGAGAGGAGAACACAAGGAGTGACACAGGAGGTAAGGAGATACAGGTAAGTAGGCAAGCTAGATACTCAGCTTGGTATAAGCAGGAGTAGAGTCCACGTAGTGTGATACGAGATCAGACGGGGAGTGAACTGTGGCAGGTGCTCTTATGGTGGTTGTTAAGACGGTGGTGATGAGGTGCAGGTGCTCGTGATTAGAACTCAGGTGATTCGGATCGTAGTGATTGACGGAGGGGGGAGCCTGGCCGTTCCGTGACAACTGGCCAGCAAACTCACCAGACCTGAACCCTATAGAGAATCTATGGAGTATTGTCAAGAGGAAAATGAGAAACAAGAGACTAAAAAATGAAGAAGAGCTGAAGGCCACTGTCAAAGAAACCTGGGCTTCCATACCACCTCAGCAGTGCCACAAACTGATCACCTCCATGACACACCGAATTGAGGCAGTAATTAAAGCAAAAGGAGTCCCTACCAAGTTCAAGGTTCAAGGTTCTTTTATTCGTCACATACTCCATTATACAGGATATAATCAGTAGTGAAATGTAAAGTAATGAGTACATATACAGTAAATTAACATACTTTCCAGAAGGCCAACAATTCACTAAAAATGTTTTTTTTATTGGTCTTATGAAGTATTCTAATTTGTGGATTTTTGTTAAATGTGAGCCAAAATAGTCACAATTAAAATATCCAAAGACTTAAACTACTGAAGCCTGTGTGCATTGAATTCAGTTAATACACAAGTTCAAAATCTTTGTTAAATTACTGAAATAAATGAACTTTTCCATGACATTCTAATTTATTGAGATGCACCTGTATATCCCCTCCTGCCAGGAAACTCTTGGCATCATAAACAAAATCTAAAGTGGTGGGAGAAGCACCAGGACCCCTGAGAAGAAGAGTCCATGGGAGTGGAATAGACAGCAGAGGAGCTGACAGAGGAATAGACCACAGAGGAGCTGGCAGAGTGGGATGCCTTGACATATCTGCAGCCAGAGAGATGAAGGTGGACAGGGATGGAGTCTAGAGACCAAGACGAAGCAGGAAATTCTAGAGAACCAGGGTTATGATCATGAACTGTAGGGTCAAAGCGATACAGACTGTGGTGGATCTTGGAAATCCGAGGTAGAGCCAAAACGAAGATAGACCAAGGTGGAAGAAGAAGAAGAACAAGGGACCCCAGTGAAGCTGGAGAGATAACAGGCAATGGTGGAACATAGGTACAGAGGAGCTGCAGTGGAGCTGATTGGTTAGTGGGAAAAGGCAGAGTCTGGGCTCAGAGGATTGAGGTGGAGCCAAAAGATCATGAGCTCATCACGTTCAAGCCAGTAGAGCTGAGGGACTGAGTGGAGTCAGAGGGCTCGTTGGACCCAGTGAAGGAAGCAGAGCTATGGAGCTGGACAAAATCAGCAGAGTATGAACACCTTTATTAGCTGGATCAGTTGTGTTTTATTGGGGTTGGAGCTAAAATCTGCTGGGTGGTCACTCAAATCAAATCAAATCAAATCAAATCACTTTTATTGTCACATCACCACAGCACATGTGCCTTGGTAAGTGAAATTCTTTAGAGCATGCTCCAGACAGTGCAGAAACAATTTACAATTTACAGACTTATACAGATGACAATGTGCAGAATACACATACATATACTTAGTACACACAGTGTACTATTAGACATACTTACAGTTATCAATACACGTTATGCACCGTATGCACACATTTTACATTATGTACACATATATACACACAATATGCGAAGGTGTAGCAGATTTACATAGGCCGGATACGCAATGTCATGGATGTGCGTTGCATGGTATCCAGTGGTAGCATTACAGTGGTAGTGTTACTCACCAGCAGTAGGGTTGAGGAGCCCTAGTCTAATGTAATAAAACGAATTTTTCTTCTGCTCTTTTATCTTTGCCATATTTTCTGCTGTTACATGTTCTCTATGTTTGCCCTTGGACTTATATTAAAGTGTTTCCTGTTCCTTGTGTCATGGCTGTAGTCCTTTGTTGTCCATTTGTTTATTGGTTCCATCTTTTCAATAGCCTTGATTGTTCCCATGTTTTCTCAATCTCAGTTCTGTTCATTATTCCTAGTGTTTTGTTTCTGGATTCCTGTTGCTTTGGGGTCTGTTTTATTCAGTTATTAACAGCATTTGGATCCTCTAGCTCTTATCTCTCATCCCTCGGCCAAAACAGCAGTTAATTTTTTATTTTATTTTGATAGTTCACTTTAGATATTTTACTTGCTATAAGAAACTTTGCAACTACATGTCAACTAATTCTCATTAATTTACAACTACATGTCTGCTAACTCAGAGTAGGCTGCCAAGTTAGGTTTAGGGTCAGTAGAATAAGTTGACATATACTTGCAAAGTTTCTATTAGTCAGTATTCTGTATGTTTTGGACCCAACAATATAAAGTGTAAGAAGATAATAAGCAGACAGCCTACTAATACTCTAACGAATGCTAGTTAACATATAGTTGCAAAGTAACTTACTTTTAGTAGAATGTCTAAAGTGGACAATCAAAATAAAGTGTTACCAAAACAGCTACAAAAACTTTAGCACATGCTTGGGCTAAACATATCTATATGAAACAGCTCAAGCAAATTAAGCTTGGTTATATATTTCTTACAAAAAAATCTATCATTCAAAATGTTACATTATAAATTGACATTGTTACTTTTAGTATGCCACTAAACTTTCCTAGATGCAATTTTTAAAAGATACAAATACAAATTAATTATTTTTGTATAAATGTAATGCATTCCTGCTGAATGAAGTAGTAATTTGTGTAGAAAGAAAAAAATACAGTTAAATGTCTTATGTAGATTTCTGGGAGGGTGAAGAATGGTAGTACCTTCAGAATAGAGCGATGGAAGAACAAAGCAATTAACTGGATGAGGTCTAGCAGTACGTAGCCATCTTTCTTTTCAATTCCGACTATGTTGGGTACTGCAAATGCACGCTCTGCATTAATGCCACGATATGCTGATGTTGTCCATGGAAAGAAGCCAAACTGGGAAAAGTACTTTACCACAACTGTGAGCTGAGAAGAGATGAAGAGAGGGACAATTTGAGATTTCAAAACATTTCAGATGCATGTTCTTGTTTTTAGATCCTCTCAACCTCTGCTCCTGTTTTTTTCAGAGTTTTTTTTTTCAGGGCCATATTTTGTCTATTTGAAACTACTTTGATTTCCAGGCTGTATTTAAAAGATATTACCTCACTACACAGTGAGGTAATATCATATTCAACATATTCGCAATGTTGGCTCCTCACTCTTAAATTTCTCATCCCATATTAGGGATGGGGAAGTCCTCTGGGTTCGAGCTTTATTCCAGACTCGGAGCCCTCCCTCTACACAGCATGCCAAATATTCGTACTATTTACTAAATCCAATTATGTATACGTGTGAACTCAGGAAATTATATAGAACTAATTCAAGTTAGCTTCAACTAATTACAAATATTTATAGACTACAACACTTATTCACTAGACAAATTGAAAATAGTCCTACAACCTCTGGGCCCCAATCTTCATGTTCCCTTTCAAGGAAACTTTGATGCTGTATAAGAATTTTGGCATTTCAGACATACTTCCCAATGTGACTAATGTCTGAAGCATGTGTTAAAGCACACCAACATACTTTAATCATTATTCTGGATTTTATATCCACCAATTTTTGGCCTCCTTCTTGAACAGGAAGGAAAAAAGCAGCAGAACGAATCTAGTGTTGTCCAGACAACAAAATAACTTGTTATGTCGTCTATAAATCCCACAGGTGGTTGTAACACCATTAGCTTGTGCCAAAGAGACACTATAAGACAGCTGAGGTAGCAAATATTTCCATCTAGACAACTTTGTGCACACCTTCTCTACTGTACCCTCACAGTTTACATTTTGGAAATGATCTGACCCAAACAAATCCCCAACGATGTAATTCCTTCTCTGCCCCACCACATGGCAATCATGGGAGACGTTCAAGATGCCCCAGACCCACCCACAATGCTTCACTTTTAATGAAGTTTCCTTTAGCTGATGAAGCTTTCTCATAACAATTAAGAAATTCAGACAACCTCTTAATATCCTCATTATGATTAACAAAAACTGTAATATCGTCAGCATAGGCAGAAAGACATATTTTTGAGACAAAAACATTAACCAGAAACCTGACAGTTTCTCTCGAAGTTTAAATAGCAGTGATTAGAAGAGAGATGAAAGTTGCGTGTATGCACATCCATGCTTCTCTCGTTACAATGAGTGGGTTTACTTCAAAAACAGCTATTTTATCCTCTCGTTGCTGGAAAATATAATGTAACAATTCATTATTTAAACTGTTATTAATAAAAGTCATGGTGCAGTGTTGACAAGTTTATTTGCTCTGGATATGTGAGCAGCGTAATCTCTGATGTATGGTTGTGTGTGTGTGTGTGTGTGTGTGTGTGTGTGTGTGTGTGTGTGTGTGTGTGTGTGTGTGTGTGTGTGTGTGTGTGTGTGTGTGTGTGTGTGTGTGTGTGTGTGTGTGTGTCAGTAAGCAGCTGATTAATATAGAATGGTAATTAAAAGCTCTTGTTTGATGACGTGTAACGGTATAGTAGTGGTGTCCCATTGCTTAGGGGAATGTTTTTAGGGGGTAGGTGAAGGCTTGTATACAGCAAGCTCTCAATAAAGAGGTCTGTTGAAGATGCACATGAGTCTCCAGGGAACTGATGAACAAACATCGAATATGCATAAAATGGGTATAGAAATGTGCTTTTGCAACTGTCCATGCACATATCAGGATTTATAAAAAAAATAAATTAGGTGTAAATACCTGTGTACTGTATGAACACTCTAGACTGTAAGTATGAACTCTTTCACTGGATTAAGTGAAATGATGAAGTAAACACATTGGGCCTCATTCATGAAAAATGTGTAAATATAGGTGTAAATTCGGAGTAATTTGCACATAAAACGGACCTTCTCGAAAACTCTCCTCCGGATTCACAAACACTTCGTAAATGTCCTATTTGATTGTTAAACATGCATATGTTAAGGAATTCCAATCATTCGTAAATAGGGTGCTCGTGCACACTCATTCACAATTAGCACAATCCCCGCCTATGATTTACAGCTATGCAAATTACATGTCCAGGAACGCAGTGGAATATTCTGGTCTACTTTTTCAGGTTTGGCTCCAGGATATTGCATAAATGCAGAAAAGACTAATAGGACATGTGCCTAACAATAAATATTCAATTAACTTGTCCATCAAAGTGGTTTTAGCCAGCTGAAAAATGCCAGGCGCTCTTCTGAAAACGACCAGCGGGTGGCGCTTAAGAATGCTTTGGTGGCACAGCGTTTTTCCAGCTGAGACGCTTTGGTTGCTATGATTAGGAATATCCACGGCAGTAACAGAATATTACTGAATATAAAAATGAAGTAACCAGCAATATTAACTTTACAACATTGTTGTAAGTAGGATGATTGGTTGGTGTAGTATTTGTCCCGCCCCTCCTCCTTTGATTGGACGGCTGGGTAAAAAGTGACAGTGGCAAGCGCTGCATTTTACCCAAAGCTAAACAGTGTATCAACTCTCATAAAGGCAGTGCATTCAAAGTCAGTGAGATCAGTTTGCCAAAAAGAAAACTTTTACGCACCACAGCAGGTTTACATTTCTGTCGTACCAACTAACATTTTGAAAATACGAACACTTTCATGAATCCGAAAATGTATGTCTGAACAGCTTTACAAATGATTTACACAAAAATGAGTTCTGCTCGTGTTTCATGAATGAGGGCCAATTATTATTATTATTATTATTATTATATTGATTTACAATTTTAGATTCAATATTCCACTATTAATGGAGTTTAGTACTGAAATTACATCAAGTCTTTATGATTTCAGAAATATCTGTAGTGGATTAATTGCTTTTTAACATTTTCCTGTGGCATGCTATGTTTTAATGATTTAATTACAGTGAGAATTGTTTGGCACAGATAAGACTATCTCAGAGCTCATTTTCTGAGAAAATATATTTGTGTGAATAATGATCTATGATTCACACTTGACACGTCTCAGCAGATGGCTTAGCAAAATAGTATGAAGACAGACACAGAAGGATTTGCTTGGTGATTGAATAGTCCGTTGGCAAATTTGAATAGGTGCAGGTGTCATGCACAGACAGACAGTAGCCTGATGAAAACCTTGTTGATGGTCTTTCAACATTTTGAAAATAAAATTATAAAATGCCATAGTATTGGTAAGTTAGAATTTGAAGGAAATGGTATGCACTTTTTTTTTTTCCAGCACACATACTAGGTTATTATCGCAGTCTGCATACATGTCGTACCCAGGTTTATTAAATCCAAACTTTCTCTGAAACAAATTTTAAATAATTTTGATGTATTTATTCTAAAACAAAACAATGATACTAAATTATTTCTAGGAGATTAATGTGATGACACAAATGGCATTTGTAGTTGCATCTCATATTTTCCTAATGTATTTTATACTGTTAAACCTGGTATCACATGGATGGGAATTTCAACGTGGAGATGGGTGGAGATATACCTGTATGTATGTACATTATTCCACTAACTGGGTTTTATAAAGGGAATTTTCTGCAGGTTCTGGCATATACATAGTTTTATAAATCTTAAAACTTTTGTGCGTACGCACACTTTTAGGATAAAATCGATGGAAAATGCCATGTTTGAAAAACATAATCAGACCAATTTCTGTTCAAAACTAGCTCAATCACATTTTTACACAGTATTTCCTCTCTGGCATGGTCCTTTTCCATCTAATTTAACATGGGAGGGATTGTGGTAAGATTTTTTGTCTCTTTTGAGCATTCTGTTGACAATCAGTAACTTTACACCTACATGTCAACAAACTCTCAATAGAGTGTTAGTAGACTGTCTGATTGATATCTTTATTGTGATGGTGTTCCACCAGACATTCTACTGACTATGAGTAACTTTTCAAGTAAATGTCAACTTATTTTAACCCTAACCCTACTAGTATACAAACCCGATTCCAAAAAAGTTGGGACACTGTACAAATTGTGAATAAAAACAGAATGCAATGATGTGGATGTTTCAAATTTCAATATTTTATTCAGAATACAACATAGATGACATATGTTTAAACTGAGAAAATTTATCATTTTAAGGGAAAAATAAGTTGATTTTAAATTTCATGGCATCAACACATCTCAAAAAAGTTGGGACAAGGCCATGTTTACCACTGTGTGTTATCCCCTCTTCTATTTATAACAGTCTGCAAACGTCTGGGGACTGAGGAGACAAGTTGCTCAAGTTTAGGAATAGGAATGTTGTCCCATTCTTGTCTAATACAGGCTTCTAGTTGCTCAACTGTCTTAGGTCTTCTTTGTCGCATCTTCTTCTTTATGATGCGCCAAATGTTTTCTATTTGTGAAAGATCTGGACTACAGGCTGGCCATTTCAATACCCGGATCCTTCTTCTACGCAGCCATGATGTTGTAATCGATGCAGTATGTGGTCTGGCATTGTCATGTTGGAAAATGCAAGGTCTTCCCTGAAAGAGACGACGTCTGGATGGGAGCATATGTTGTTCTAGAACTTGGATATACCTTTCAGCATTGATGTGCCTTTCCAGATGTGTAAGCTGCCCATGCCACACCCACTCATGCAACCCCATACCATCAGAGATGCAGGCTTCTGAACTGAGCGCTGATAACAACTTGGGTTGTCCTTGTCCTCTTTAGTCCGGATGACATGGCGTCCCAGTTTTCCAAAAAGAACTTCACATTTTGATTCGTCTGACCACAGAACAGTTTTCCACTTTGCGACAATCCATTTTAAATGAGCCTTGGCCCAGAGAAAACGCCTGCGCTTCTGGATCATGTTTAGATATGGCTTCTTTTTTGACTTATAGAGTTTTAGCCGGCAACGGCGAATGGCACGATGGATTGTGTTCACCGACAATGTTTTCTGGAAGTATTCCTGAGCCCATGTTGTGATTTCCATTACAGTAGCATTCCTGTATGTGATGCAGTGCCGTCTAAGGGCCCGAAGATCACGGGCATCCAGTATGGTTTTCCGGCCTTGACCCTTACGCACAGAGATTGTTCCAGATTCTCTGAATCTTTGGATGATATTATGCACTGTAGATGATGATAACTTCAAACTCTTTGCAATTTTTCTCGGAGAAACTCCTTTCTGATATTGCTCCACTATTTTTCGCCGCAGCATTGGGGGAATTGGTGATCGTCTTCCCATCTTGGCTTCTGAGAGACACTGCCACTCTGAGAGCCTCTTTTTATACGCAATCATGTTGCCAATTTACCTAATAAGTTGCAAATTGGTCCTCCAGCTGTTACTTATATGTACATTTAACTTTTCCGGCCTCTTATTGCTACCTGTCCCAACTTTTTTGGAATGTGTAGCTCTCATGAAATCCAAAATGAGCCAATATTTGGCATGACATTTCAAAATGTCTCACTTTCAACATTTGATATGTTATCTATATTCTATTGTGAATAAAATATAAGTTTATGAGATTTGTAAATTATTGCATTCCTTTTTTATTCACAATTTGTACAGTGTCCCAACTTTTTTGGAATCGGGTTTGTATTAATACTCTACTAACACTCTAACGAGAGTTAGTAAACGTGTAGGTGCAACGTTACTAATAGTCAATAGAATGATCAAAAGCGACCATCAAAATAAAGTGCAACCGAGATTGCTTTAATCCGCAGACAGAAAAAACAACATTATTTAGCACAATGGCTAGATTAACAATTAAACAGATGTCACCAGATCTAAATATTCCCTCACAGTTTAATAGTAATGACTTTCTGAATTTATTTACTGATAAAATAGATAACATCAGAAATACAATACAAATATAGATTCTACAGCATCTAGTACTTCAGCTTCATTCATCGTACCTTTTCTGGGTACTCAAATCACTTTATATAGAAGGGGGGAATCTGCTCTTCCACAACCAATGGCTGAATAAAAAACGAAAGAATAATGATAAAATAATAATAAGGATTATGTCTCATAGCTGATGGAGGTGTGAAACGTTCTGTTGACAGCACTAATATATATATTTACATATATATATATATATATATATATAAATTCAGCAGCAGCAGAAGCGTAGCAGATCTTTTTCGCCAAGACCAAGTACATTAACATTGTCATTACCATTGCCATACTAAAATCTTCCGAGAGTTGTCATGATTGATATATATATATATATATATATATATATATATATATATATACACTCACTGGCCACTTTATTAGGTACACCTTGCTAGAGGTCTGCTACCCGACCCGAGCCCGTCAGGTACCAAAATAATTTCGGGTTTTGGGTCGGGTCCGGGTTAATGTTTAATGGATAGCTTCGGGCTCGGGATCGGGTTTTGTCGCTAAACCAAAATTATATGCAGAGGCTACGCTGCTTAGCACACACACATTATTGCACACATATATCAGAGATTGCGCAGCGCACAAACAGCACGGAAATTTCATTAGAAAATAGCTTAGATCAGCTACTGATTCACAACGTTATATTTCTCTGCAATGAGGGGGTAAAATAACTGTTTTTGAAGTAACTTAGCCTCATTGCTTGTAGAGTGAGATGCACAGATGCAGGTTCACATGCGCAACTTTCATCCCTCCCTCTCTCTCTCTCTCTGTCTGTCTGTCTCTCTCTCTCTCTCTGTCTCTCTCTCGCTAATTTAAATAAATTATTAATTAATTTTAATAAATATGATCTTACCGCACTACATCTCCGTGTCTGGTTTAAAGTAGGCCGAATGCTAACGAGCCTTAACTGACAAAAACTACCATAATTTTCACGGTGGAAGAATTATCGTCTTGTCCTATACAACCATTCAAAAAATCGGCTGAATGTACGTGACCGCTGGACCTGATATTCATAAACTTTTTATTTTGCCTTGTGAAATGGCTGAGCCTTGATGAATCTGTTTATTTATGTATTTGTTTACTGACTGTTGCATGCAGTCGTGAAATGCAGCATCTTTTTTATTATTATTGGCTATTTGTTGTGGGGAGAAAAAAGATTTCGGGTTCGGGTCGGGTTCTGGCTCTAAATTTAACTGTGCCGCTCGGGTCGGGTCAGACGATCTTGGGTACGGGCTGGGTTCGTGCTTCAATTTTAAGCCTGTGCAGACGTCTACACCTGGTTGGACCACCTTTAGCCTTCAGAACTGCCTCAATTCTTCAGATGGTTGTTGGAATCACAAGGTGTTGGAAACATTCCTCAAAGATGTTGGTCCATATCGACATGATAGCATCATGCAGTTGCTGCAGATTTGTCGGCTGCACATCCATGATGCGAATCTCCCGTTCCACCACATCCCAAGGGTGCTCTATTGGATTGAGATCTGGTGACTGTGGAGGCCATTTGAGTAAAGTTAACTCATTTTCATGTTCAAGAAACCAGTCTGAGATGATTTAAGCTTTGTGACATGGTGCATTATCCTGCTGGAAGTAGCATCAGAAGATGGGTACACTGTAGTCATAAAGGGATGGACATGGTCAGCAACAATACTCAGGTAGGCTGTTGTGTTTAAACAATGCTCAATTGGTACTAAGGAGCCCAAAGTGTACCAAGAGAATATCCCACTCACCATTACACCACCAGCACCAGCCTGAACCGCTGAGACAAAGCAGGATGGGTCCATGCTTTTCGTCACATACACAATTATACAGAATACAACCAGCAGTGAAATGTAAGGACAAAGGCGCCAGTGGCGCACACTCTAGTTACAGGTGGAGAGGTGAAAGAGTATTTTATATGATAATAAGATAGATGATAGAATGATGGATAAGATTTTAGCATGTCAATGGTTATGAAAATGTTAATGTGTTTGGTCTTGGCAGAGCAGATCTGTTACCCTGCTGCTGCTGCTTGTAATATCTGTAGTTGTAGATTATTGCAAGTATATATATATATAGATATATAGATATAAAGAACCAAAGACTTAAACTACTTCAGTCTGTGTGCATTGAATTTATTTAACACATGAGTTTCACAATTTGAGTTGAATTACTGAAATAAATTAACTTTTCCATGACATTCTAATTTATTGAAATGCACCTGTATAATTGAAAATGCTGACCTGTGTGTAGATAATAGCTGTCATCCAGAAGCGCTTGGTTGGCCGTGGCACTGACAACATAGCCCACAGGAAGATGAGGATTGGCAAGAAGAGTGTTAGTAGAGAGGCAGACACAATGTGATTTAAGATAATCACAAAGTAACAGAACATCTCTGACTGAGACTCCATCAAATTGTAGAGAGCGAAGACGAGACGCACTGCGCAAGGTAACGAAGAGTAGAATCGCTCAGATTCCTCAATCTCCGGAATATCAAATATTCTGCATGAATGAAGTGAAAACAGAAATTAATACATAAACCATGGACTATGAAACAGTAGGGGAACTTATGGGCTGTGAAACAATCTTTTGAGGAGCTTATCTTTCAGACTTTTAAAATGTATTAATTAATTAATTATATTGGATGGGTTTCAATGAATAAATAAGCATATAGAAATGGCTTTATGTATTAACATGGCATATTTCCCCAATCAGTTGTTCTTAATACAATTTAATGAGGATTCTGTTCATTTCCCAATTAATGCTTTTTTGCATCATTGAATGACTGGGTACAGATCTCTCTCCATCCATACTTAGTTCAATTAGTACAATTGATTGTTCACATATCTGGGATAGCATGAGGTTGAGTCAATAATGAAATAATTTTCATTTTTGGATATACTATTAATTTTAGGAGCACACACGTATGCATGAAAGCAAGTGTTTAAAATTTACCTGACCATGAGACAGAATGTGTGAAGTTGAGTATGTGTTTGTAGTTATATAGTAAAGCATATTTCAGAACTATAATTTATAAGAACATTGATTCTGTGCCTCGGGTAATTTAAACATCACAAAACATAAGGTTCAAAAAGGTGAAATATTGTGAAATATTAGTTGAGCTGATTCATCCAGAAGCACCTTACAGAACAATCAGTCTAGCTAAAAAGCAGCCTGTTGACCCTTGTGGATAAAGTATAATTACCAAAGGTACTGTTTGTTTTTGTTTTTTTAACCATGAGAGTGGAAATACAATCATGCATGTGTGCGTATCTCACTTGTTAAGCAACAGTTCACTGGCAGTAAGTGCTCTGGTCTCTTCATTGAGCATTCTGGACTCTTGAAACTCCTCATTGTTTGTGTTGTGCAGATGATTAATTCCTGGAAATTCTGTCAGCACAACGTTTGGTGTATTTTCTTCATTTGTGCATCTCTCTTTCGCCGTTTCAAAACTATCAACATGATCTTTCAGCACTACATTTTCATCAGGATTTCTTCTGAAGAAAAAAAAAATCTGACATTTGTGTGTGTGTTCATAGAAACTGTTATTATACAGTGCATGTATGAGCTGATAGGTAACAATAATTAAACAAGGCACATGAAGTAGCAATTTTGTGTTAGTGAGAAAAAAAAATAGAATCTGTGCTGTTTACTCTGTCGGGACATCTCTGTTTTGGCAGAACTGGGCACCATCAAGTTCTGTGAGATCCAAGGCATCCAAGTCATCTTGAGTTGACTGGCGTGTTATAAGAAGAGTGTCTTCAGTCTGGCAGCTGAAAAACACATACAAATGTAAATTCATTATGAAACAGTGTTGGCAAACCATTTCATTTTCAAAATAATAATAATAATAATAACGCGTATTACAGAGTAAAACACATGTAACAAAAATATAATTCTTAATAATGCCTAATTTTAATTAGTTGAGATAGTGAATTGGTGGGTTTTGTTACATGTGAGCCAAAATCATCACAATTAAAAGAACCAAAGACTTAAACTACTTCAGTCTGTGTGCATTGAATTTATTTAATACACAAGTTTCACAATTTGAGTTGAATTACTAAAATAAATGAACTTTTCACATTCAAATGTATTGAGATGCACATGTATGTGTATGTGTGTTTTGTGCTGAATGTGGCTGTATCTGTATGATTAGTATCTGTGTGGCTTATAATTCATACAAAGCAATTTTTATTACACAAATTATTCTTATTGTATTTTTTGTGGTCAAATAAATCACTTAAATTATGTCTAAGATTCTGTCTATAATAATTGTATAATTAAAAAAACATGCAGTGGTATGTATAATGACTAAAATAGTTTAATAATTTGTAGGACTCTTCACTACGTTTGGTGAATACAATTGTTTCCTCAAACGTGTGTGTGTGTGTGGGGGGGGGGGGGTTATATATAGTACTGTGTTTCATGGTCTCTTCTTCAGATTTGAAATATCAACTCATGAGACGTGACTTTCAACCCATTACTTTTATGGATTGCTCCAGGACTTTTTTCATGTATTTTATATGAAATACAATTATGATTATGATTTTCAACTGTGAGTCCCAAAATTCCAAAATGGGGAGTGCTGGCTAACAGGTTAACAATGAATTGCCATTCAGGATCTGGAAGACAAAGAACAGGAGCAGAGACAAAACGGGACTGAAGAGCCTCCTGAGCCTGAGATTTACACCTGAACGGTACCTTTGGTGAGGTGAGTGGCGCTAAGGGTGCAGCAACCAGGCAAAAGTATGTATGAATTGCTTATAGAAATTGGCAAACCCCAAGAATCAACGGCCACTCGACTATGGCCCTTACATTGGCAGGATCAGCTTTGATCTCCAGTTATTCAAAGTGTCCCAAAGGGGCTGTCATCCACTCATCCAATTCACAAATACCAACCAAATGGAGCGCTAATTTAGTAAATTACTTGGCTTCCTGTAGAAATTCAAAAGTAGATGACTTCAGAGCCAGAGGACTCCTGTTTCTTATGGTGATGTCATTTAGACTCTGATAATTACATTTACATTTATTAATTTAGCAGACGCTTTTATCCAAAGCGACTTACAATTGAGGAATACAATAAGCAATACATATAAAGAGGCAAACAGACAAAGGAAGTGCTTGTAATACAAATTTCTAGGCATTGTTCAGAGCAAATAATGCAAGGCCGAAGGGAGCCATCCTTTTTCTCAAAAAAGAAGAACCCAGCGCCAGCGGGTGAGGAAGAGGGAAAGGATGATGCCGGCATTTAAGGATTCTATAATATAGTTGTCTATGGCCTCTCTTTTAGGACCAGACAGGTAGTAGAGATGACCTTTAGTCTGAGAAGTGCGCCACAACAGAAGTGTCCAAGAAAATTCTCTCAACTCCTGAATCAACAAGAGCAGAGCAGGAGTGAATGGTTTCCTTGTACTTAACAAAAACAGTGAGCAGGGTACGAGACTTGCGGGACTTGAGACACGGAAAGGTGCCCATCAGGATCATCTGGCTTACTGATGGGGCCCGGCTTTTAAAGGGCACTGGATGGCTTGGTGTCCAGGCTTCCTGCAACACAGGCAGAGACCTTGAGCCAGTCGATCCTGCTTCTCCTTAGCTGTGAGACGAAGGTATGGGCATACTGCGTCAGTGTGTAAAGCTAAAATTAGGTGTGCGCGATGTGGAGGGAAGCATGAATTTGAGAAGTGTGGTTAAGGAGTTGGTTTGAAATGTTGCAATTGTGGAGGAAGGTACAATGTAGAATATGGTGGCTGTGAGGTAAGGAAACGTGCAGTAGAGATACAACAGGAGAAAGTAAAAAAATATATAACTTATGCTGAGGCTGAAGGTAGTAAGTGCTAGGAATAAGCCAAGTGGGACAGAAAAAATGGTGTATGAAAAGAGAAGTGAAGATACATGAATAAATGAAGAGGGAGGACTAACAGAAGATACAAAAAAAAAATTTGTGGTAGAGGGTAGACTCTTTATGGTAGAGGTAATTGACTCTACTGCCCAAACAGAAAGAAGAACAGAAAATGTTCAAATAATTATCAAGGCAGCAGAAAGATTTCTAGAGATAAATGGTTTGAAGGTTGAAGACATTAGGAAGAGTCTCAATACAGAATCTCAGTCAAGCCAGGAGTGATGGGTTGGAGAACAGGTTTATGTTAATTGTCTTACAATGGAATGCTAGAAGCCTTTGTGCAAATGGTCAAGAGTGTAAAGGATATATTAGTTAAATGAAGGAAAATCCAGATGTTATATGTATACAAGAGCCATGGCTAAATTCTAGGTTAGATTTTGTGTTAAAGGGGTATGTAAGTGTGAGAAGGGACAGGGAAGATGGCAAAGGTGGAGGTTGTGTTACGTTTATAAAAGAAAGAATGTCTTATAGAGTTTTGGAGAAAGGGGTGACTATGGAGTATATAGTTGCATAAATATGCTCTGGAATGAAGAATTTTGTCATAATTAACTTTTATAATCCGTGTAAAAGACGGGCACAAAATAATATGGAAGAAATAAAAGGATTAAGTGGAGAAAGAGTAATATGGTGCTTTGTGTAACGGGACCGACAAGACGAGATTATATTTCAAGACGTGCGGATCCATGTGCAAGCTTTTATTAATATGCATGGTCAAAAACACAGGCAGGGTCGATCAACTGGCAAACAGGTATATTGAGGGCAAGGCAGATGAGTACTCAAACAAATGGGCGTGGTCTTCGATCGGCGAACAATATCCAGAGGTCTTGACAAGAAGGGTAATCCAGGTAAGAGGCAGGAGATCAGAAACCAGACAACAAGGCAACACGAAAAGACTAGACTAAACGTAAATGAGACACGGAAAACTAGGAGAGGCCCCGTAAAGCAGCTAACACTTGGAGAGTGAAAAACGCAGAACAATACAGGAGACTGCACACTAAACAAACACGGAAAGGCTTGGTATGTAGCTAACATTAGGAGAATGCTAAATGCTAAACAATACTCGGCGATCTGTGAAAGGAAATTAATGTCTTTTGTATGGTGTGTGTAATGGCTCTCAGGTGAGCGTGTGATTGGGGACAGCTGTGTGATCAGTGCAGTGTGTGATTATGACAGTTGGGTGATCAGTGCAATGGGTTATGGGAAATGCAGTCCAGTATGAAGCAACAGTCTGTGTGGTGCAAGAGTCAATAAGATGGAAGGGCAACCAGATCCGTGACACTGTGATTTTATGTTGAGAAAGCTTATGATATGTTATGGAAAGAGGGTTTGCTAATTAAATTAGATCAAATAGGAATAGGTGAAATAATATATAATTGGATTAAAAAGTTTTTAATTGAAAGAAATATTAAAGTAAAGGTTGGAGATTATATTTCAAGGAATGGAAATATTGAGAATGGCACTCCACAAGAAAGTGTCATAGGTCCACTCTCCCTTGTGGACTTATGACATGGAGGTCAGTCCACTCTCCCTTTCTGTCGCGGATGTAAGCTGATCCTTCAAACAGGTGAACATCCGAAAAGCCGTGGGTCCGGATGGCACTCCAGGCCGTGTGCTCAAAGCATGCGCTTTCCAGCTAGCCGGGGTTTTTACAGACATCTTCAATCTGTCCCTCTCTCTGTCTGTGGTTCCCGCATGCTTCAAAAAATCCACCATTGTGCCCATACCAAAGAAAAATAAAATCACATGCTTGAATGACTGGAGGCCCGTTGTTCTGACCCCCATCTTCAGCAAGTGTTTTGAGAAGCTCTTCAGAGACTACATCTGCTCTGTGCTGCCTGCTTCACTGGACCCCCTACAATTTGCATATCGCAGTAACCGTTCCACTGACGATGCTATAGCCTTCACCCTGCACACTGCTCTCTCCCACCTGGAAAATAAGAACACCTATGTAAGGATGCTGTTCGTGGATTATAGTTCAGCATTTAACACCATAGTGCCTGCCACACTGGTTTCAGTGTAATTAATTTTTATGTAAATGTGTATATCGAAATGAAAACAGTTTAAACATTGTTTACTTCATTACTCCAGGAAAAAGAGTGTGTGTGTGCACAGTCAAGAGCATCCGTTCGGTGTGCACATATATACGCAAAGTAAATTTTGTATAAATCCAGATATGTGCGTGGAAACCATCGTACGCACATTATTATGCCCATTTTTTGAATACGCAACATTTATACATGAGGCCCCAGGTGTGGCTCGCGAGCCATTGTTTCCCGACCACTTCTTACATTTACATTTTTTTTATTTTGGGAAACACTTTCATACAAAGCGACTTACAGTTGAAGAAAACAACAAAACATTCATCATAAGTTAGCAATACCTTTTCATTCATCGTTCAAAACCATAAAAGCTTGGACAAGAAGATATTAAGGGAAAAAAGAGCATAGCAAAAGTGAAAGAAATAGATTTCTTTTATTTTAGGAGGAGGCAGTTAGGTGCTCACGGAAGAGATGAGTTTTCAGTTGTTTCTTGAAACTTGTGTGGGATTCAGCTGTCCCGATGGAGTTAGGTAGGTAATTCAACAGTGAAAGAAAACAACCTTGAAAGAGGTTTTGTGTCTCTATGCAATGTGGCTACAAGGTGTCTCTGCTATAGAGTCATCTTTTGGCTACTCCATTGGATTACATATAATTGTGTTCATCTACCAGATGGCACAAATCTACTAACATTCAATGGATGTTAAGTACTTTTGCTCAATTATTAACTAAAATATAGATTTTTTTTATTTTATTTTTTTGTTTAGTAACATGAAATCAAAATATCCATTCAAATATCTAAATGTTATATTTATCGAACATCAAACATTGTTAAACTCAAATATAATTCCTTCACTCTTTCCATTTGTTTACACCTCAGGATAGTACCCACTGTTGTTTCCACATATTTCTACCTCTGTATATTTATTCTGAGTTCATAAGATCCTATAAGTGCTTTACAAAAAATAATACCATATATGAATATGTTCTTGACATACCTGGAAAGACTGCTGTCCCATGAGTGGACACTGTTAAGTTTGACATAGCCACATCGGTAGCTGCTCATGGCTGGACGTAAGGTGGTTATTTCTTGCAGATCCTCTTTGGCTGTGTCCAGTGATGCCTCTGTATCTTGTCTGGAGAGCCAGTTTTTGTAGAATTTATGAATACTGTCATGAGAGATATCCCTGCCCTGACAAAACAAAAGTGTTACTAAAAATTAGTGTAGAAAATAATTGATAAGACTATAAAGTCTATATGCTTCACATTGTTTTATGCTCACTTCTCTCCACTAATTTCTCTTCACTTGAATTTCCTTTTTATATTAAAGAAATTGTGAAAGATCAAACAGTCCTCACATTCAGTATCTCACAGAAGTGAGTACATGCTGTACCACCGCTGTACAGCCGAGGCACACAGTCTCAGCTCCTCAGCAAAAAACTGATGTGTGTTTGCATGCACTCTCCTTGTATACCCGTGCTGCGGGGTGGGGTGCGTTTGGCGAAACATGCACACCAACTGTCAATGGCTTGTTTTGTTAACACTCGAAGGTGATTGGGCTATCGGGCGATATCCCATAATGTCAGTCACTCTGACGTTATGTTCCTTCAAGGAGCGAGGGTTACATACGTACGTAACCGAGACGTTTTCATTTCAAGGGAAAGTTAATGCAGGCATGAAGAATATCTGAATGCGATGCTAATTCTTTTACCATAAAGTACCTTTGGTACTTGGCTTTGAGGTGACAAAAATGAGCAGTGTCTTAAATTGTGCTCTTCAGTGATTTTTTACTAATATTAACGGTGCTTATGAATACAATTCAAAAGAATATATAGATTTTTTTTTTTGTAACATACACAATTATACAGAGAATAACAGCAGTGAAATGTGTTCTCTGCATTTAACCTATCCAAGTGCACACACACTTGGAGCAGTGGGCAGCTGACGCTGCGGTGCCCGGGGAGCAGTCTGGGGTTTGGTGCCTTGCTCAAGGGTCTCAACTCAGTCGTGGACAATTCCTACTGGAGCCAAGATTTGAACCCACAACCTCGGGTTACATGTCCGACGCTCTATCCATTAGGCCACGGCTGCCCCTAAAATCTGGATATGCATGTCTGCCATGCAAATCAACTTTCCTTGCTCATCTCCAGACTGTATCTCTTCTCTCCACATTTACATTTAGTCATTTTGCAGATCTATCCAAAGCGACTTACAATTGGGGAATACATAAAGCGATTAATCTTGAAGAGGCAAACAGACAGAGGACGTGCCCATAACACCAGGTCTCGGGCATTGTTCAAATAAGTACAAGCTAGCATGGGAAGGAGAGAAAGATAAAGAGAAAGATGAAGATTTAGAAAAAGAGAAAGTATTTTTTTTATTTTATTTTTTTATGATGAAGTCAAGTAGTGTTGAAAGAAATTAGTTTTCAGTTGTTGCTTGAAGATTGACAGGTATCCAGCATTCCGGATGAGGGTGGGAAGATCATTCCACCGTCCAGGAACGGTGAACGAGAATGTTCTGGAGAGTGATTTTGAGCCTCTCTGTGATGGTACCACGAGGCGTCGCTCACTAGCAGATCTCAGACTTCTGGAGGGGATGTAGATTCGTAATAGTGAGTGGAAGTAGGCGGGGCTTCTGGAGGGGATGTAGATTTGTAATAGTGAGTGGAAGTAGGCGGGGCTTCTGGAGGGGATGTAGATTCGTAATAGTGAGTGGAAGTAGGCGGGGCTTCTGGAGGGGATGTAGATTCGTAATAGTGAGTGGAAGTAGGCGGGGCTTCTGGAGGGGATGTAGATTCGTAATAGTGAGTGGAAGTAGGCGGGGCTTCTGGAGGGGATGTAGATTCGTAATAGTGAGTGGAAGTAGGTGGGGCTTCTGGAGGGGATGTAGATTCCTAATAGTAAGTGGAATTAGTGCTGAGCCTGTGGCTGTGGTTGTTCTATATGCAAGCATCAGTGTCTTGAACTGGATGCGAGCTGCAACTGGTAGCCAGTGCAAGGTTGATTGTGTTTGATGGAAGTCCAGCCAGAAGAGCATTGCAGTAGTCCAGTCTAGAAATGACAAGGGCCTGGACAAGAAGTTGTGCAGCATGCTCTGTTAGAAAGGGTCTGATCTTTCTGATGTTGTGAAGTGCAAACCTGCAAGATCGAGCAGTCTTTGCAATGTGCTCTTTGAAGGTCAGCTGGTCATCAAAGATTACACCGAGATTTTAGACCGAAGCTGATGGGGTAATTGTTGATGAACCTAACTGAATCAAGAAGTCATGTTGTAGAGTTGGAGTGGCAGGGAAGACAAGAAGCTCAGTCTTTGCCAGGTTGAGCTGTAGGTGATATTCTTTCATCCATGCCGAGATGCCGAGATCTCTCCACTTTCCCTAATTGCAGATTCAGTTATTAGATCTAATATTTTTAGACTGTAACACCGTGTGTCCCAACAAGACGTGATGCGATAAATTGTATCTAGGTGGGTCTCGAACCCCTCCATTACTGCATGGGAGGCAGACGCACTAACCACGAGGCCAAGCGGCCACAGCAAAAAATAAAATAAATACATACATACAAAGTAAGAAAGTTTGCAAGGTAAGATGCATTATCTAAAAGATCTTCAAAATCATTCTAGGCAAGCAATGGAATAAAATATAACTGGCGGAATGCTAACTTCACCTTGTTTTGTTGTATGCTCAGTAGAGTTTTCTCAAAGCGAAGCACTTTAGAGATATCCAAGCTGTCTTTACAGAGCGACTTCAGACCAGATATTACATCCTCAGTAAGACGGATTAGAAAAACCCAGAAAAAATTCACAGTGTCAAGTGCTCGCTTAAGTATGTGCTCTACGAAAAAAGGAGAGAAAACAAAGAAATTCACACAAACATAAACAATTAAATGCATATACGTGTGTGTGCTGATTAAAATAAATAGATAATATAATCTGTAAAATGAAATGTTTCACAATCTGCAACCTGTGCTACTCAGCCTATAGTCAAGTTTTATAAATTATTTGAAAACAAGCTTAAAATGGATCATGACACGAAGAATACAATTTGACTACTAAACTGTATTATAAAAACAGTACTTGTTTTACATTTTTATCATTTTTTTACATTTTTATCAAATAAGTCAATTATAGAAAGCAGCCAAAATGTTGGAAAAACAAATGTGAAATTTACACAAACTACAACAACAACAACATAAAAATGTATTAACATAAATAAAGGCAAGTAATGATCCCTTTATCTTAGTCTCAGTGAAGTTTTATTTTATGGTCTGTAATTAATATTGGAGGATATTACATTTGTCAACAGCTTTACCTTTTTCTTCCTCTTCTTTTTGACTGAAATCCTCCTGCTGCTCCTCATCAGTCTCCTCTTTCTCCATGCCTACGGTATAACAATAAACAGTTCCTTAGCATGCACTCGTGTGCCTTTATGGATTTTTCAATAATAAAACCCATCTCAATACCCTACCTATTTGTTAAATATACTATAGGATAGCACCACAATTGTATATATAACACTGCAGCTGTGCAGGGCAGGAAAACAGAAATGTTTCATTTGATCATAAATGTGAACAATTCAACTTAAATAGGGCAAAACTGAAATGGCAACAGCTTCCTGAAGAAAGATATTTATGTTCTGCGCTATCTTATAGGTTGACTTATATAGATTGCAATAGAACTTTGCAAATAATCTATTTATTTCCATTATAATTGTAACTATATTGCTGCTGTATCTCTATCTTTGAGAAATGTTTGTCATTCTAGTTGCTTCCTTAAGCCCTATTTGCACAGGATTCGAATTACCTAGTGACCTCCAGTCATTTGTCATAAATGTGGAAGTTGTCTGTGATCTTAATCCCGTGCGAATCGGCCATGTCTGTAATTTGTAAAGTAAAAATCCCCCGCAAATGACCTATCATATTTCACCAAACATCGAGGTCCAGTGATAACATTAGTCCTGGTCGAATCGGCATCTCTGTGATTTGGCCAGCATTTACCTGGTCGTATATAATTTTTCGTGTTTTTTGTTTCCTTTGCGCCTTTTTGTCCATCTTTAGCGATAAATGGAGTAGCGTTGAAGTGTTTTGATAGTATTTTGGGTGCTGTTTTATCGCTTTACTACACCATACAACTATACCATTTTCAAAAAGAGACAGCTGAAAAGGTTTCGAGGTTAATGTGTTAGAAATAAATCAAGCATAAAAGCTTGAGATATTATTTTAACCTGGTGAAATGTAAATGACAGGGCATGGAACTATATTAATTTCTTTTTTTTTAAATCCATTTAACCGGACCATAGAACAGGACTTTAAAAGCCTTGACATCGCATCCGGGAGACAAGTCAGTAAATTTGAGTAAAATCACAAGCTTTTCTTATCCCATGCGAATGCACCACACAAAATTAAGATGGGGGGGGGGGGGGATTGCAAAATCACACAAGGTCCCCAGATAATACTAAAAGGGCTTTAACTACCGTGTCAGCAGCTTATCCAGCTTGTTTCCATAATTCTGCTGTTTTAATTGCAAAAAAGGGAACTCTCTAGTTTCATCTAAATGGTGTGGTACTAATGCGTATTTTTTGTGATCTTAATTGATGTTTCTGAATTTGAGGAAGATCAGTATTGCTGCTTCCAAGCCATCCAGGAGTATTCTTTAAAAAAAATGTCAATGTACAAATTTATATGATCTCTAATAACTGCATAACACTGAACAGAAAGCCCTATGTTAGAACACTGAAGCATGTAAATGTCAACCTGGATGCCCATTTCTGACAACTGCTACCCGCAGACTTGAAAACACTGGTGCATGAACCAAAACTAATATTGGAGGATAAGCTACATCACAGACAAAATTATATTCTAACAAAAAATGTCAATTTTGAGAATGCAATTTATATGACAATCTAAGAAACAATTTCTTAATAATTTAAGAAACATTCAGGGCGACATTAATCAGTGTAACATGATTAATTACCAAATATATTATATATTAGCGGTGGCATTTTATTGTACAGTACATGTACATCACTGGTACATAGAGTATCTCACAGAAGTGAGTACACCCCTCAATATTTTTATTATATTTTATTATATATTTTCATATGAAAAACACTTGTCAACAAAAATTAACACTTTGCTACAATGTAAAGTAGTGAGTGTACAGCTTGTATAACAGTGTACATTTGTTGTCCCCTCAAAATAACTCAACACACAGCCATTAATGTCTAAACTGCTGGCCACAAAAGTGAGTACACCCCTATGTGAAAACAAATTAAATAACTGAAAAAGTATACTTTTCCATTAAATCAGCGCTTCAGTTATTGTGCAACAGAACATTAAAAACACGCATATAAGATGAAATGCACATATAGATTTTCCCCTTGCTTATCAGGCCCATGAAAGCACACATATGATGAAATGCATTTAACAATAATTATTTTGTGGCGTAAATAAAAGAAACACACTTTCTAAAATTAAAATAGACCAAAACTGTGGGGAAATGCGGTCAATTGTCACAGGATTTTAGAATTTACTTTTAGAAACATTAGCTTAGACAAACTATTGCTTAGCCTATTCCACAGATTCTCAAACTAGCAAATTACCAAAGGGCATTTTGGGTTGAGTGAGCGGCGCTGAGTGTATTGACTATCGAGCGGAGCAGAATCTTCAGAAATGCGCTCTCTGCTCTAAAGGAAATATGACCGCTACGCTCCCACTCCACTCCGCTCATATGCTCTAGTCAGGAACTATGTTGAAGTTAAGAGTGAGGAGGAAGTGATCCGAGGTGTACAGTGAAGTAAACAGCACATAATCAGTGGAGCAGTGGCATGTGTAAATAAGGTCCAATTGGTTACCTGATTTGTGAGCAGCCACGATTAACACTCAGTTGAGATCAAAAGAGGCAAGCAGAGTGTGGAAGTTTATCTAGGTGAATGTTGAAGTCTCCAAGCATAAGCAGAGGAGTACTCTCTTCAACACATCTAACTCCTCTTTAAATTAACTAGTGGATCTAGGGGTTGATAAGCAACTACAACATTGATTTAAATGGGGTGGGTGATAGTAACTAAATGTGATTCAAAGGAGCTATAGATACCCAAAGATAAATATGAAAATAGGTGTCAAAGTTCAAGTTTTTGAAAACAATTATATTATCATCTCTGTGTAAACAACAAAAATGTGAATTTGTGAAAAAGGTGATGTCATGAAGTCTATAGGTTAATGTCACAAAGTGACATTGCCAACTACTGGCCTGGCATGCACAGTACAGCATATATTTAGTCAATGTTGAGGATCTGTGTAAATGGATATCATTTTGAGGATGTTGTCATCTGTACGCAAAACTTTTCAAAGACACAAAGGAAAAAACTTTGTAAATGTGCTATTATGTAAAAAATAAAAGGAGCTCCCTGCAATGACATTTAAAGCCAATTCCAGGTTTAAATGAATATTTATAGCAATCCATTTTGGAGATGCTTTTACCCAAACTTTCTACAAACAAGGTTTAAGATATACAATATTTTATATAATTTTTATGTCAAATAGGATTTGCCTCTATAATACAAATTTGTAACTACAATAATAATAATAAATACTTTAGGATCAACAGATATTACCTGGGATAAAGATAGGGAGTTTCTTTTTTTATGGCCCCCTATCAGGAGATTGCTTTTTAGAAGTTTTATCTTTAATTAATATTTAATTGTTTTTTATGTTTTAATAGAAAATCAGGAAAGACAAAATTGTGTGTGTGTGTGTGAGAGAGAGAGAGAGAGAGAGAGAGAGAGAGAGAGAGAGAGAGAGAGAGAGAGAGAGAGAGAGAGAGAGAGAGAGAGGAGAGAGAGAGAGAGATTTTAAGGGACGTTAAAGTGCTACCTCGAATAATAGTCCAGAGATTTCCTAAAATTAATGGAATAAGATCAAACAAGCAGACTATACAGTATAGTGAAGTCACAGAGTAAACCTTAAAAAGTGTAAATTAGCTAAAAAAAAAACAGAAGCTAATCACAATATTCCATGCAAAATAGTTCTCAAACTGTACCCTCTTGTCTGTGCAACTGTCCTTTGACTTTCATTTGTTCTTCTTGCTCTTGACTTTCATGGTCTCTCAGGGCTGCCTTGCAGCCTACCACCGAAGCCTCATAGGCCAACTGTTGGTGAAAAAGAAAATGTCTAGAAGCTGTATTTGCATCCACACTAGCTTACAATACATATGCTGCTGTGAGTTAACTACAGTGTGGGCAAAATTATTATGAAAGTTGATGTGTTCAGGTATCATTAATGAGGTTGAAACATTTAATTGTAACTGCACAATATTCAGTACGAGTGAATATTGTGGATATTGTGGATATTGTATCATGGAAAGCTCTGAGACCAGGGGCGTGTCTGCATGGTAGCCAGGGGGAAATTTGGCTTGCCACCCCAGGTGCCCCCCCTCCCCTCCAGATGTCTTGCGACAGGCTTGTTTTTATTTAATTTATAACTGCATCTGGCAGTGGCTGATCCTGGCATGTGTAGGCAGCTGCCCAGGGCTGCTTTCTTCTCCTCTTTATACTTAATTTTAGTTGGTTTCTACAGCGTGATCTTAATAAAAAGAGAGAGCATAATGTTATGCAATCCATGTAATGCGCGAGCATGAATCTCTCCACTCGCAAGCAGATTTCATTCACTTATACAAAACTGGATGTGTGCTTTTAAATATACATTGTTCTTTTATGAATTGGCTCTGCTCAGATATTACATGTATGCCCAACTTATATTGTCCTCGCATCACTAAGGACCAGAGGAGTTTTTTTCCCTAATTCAGGTGAAGAGTAAACATTTCTCACTAAATGAAAGCAAGCTAATTATAGTCAGCCTTCTCTAGTTATTTATTTTAGTTGAGTGCTTAAATTGTAAATATGATGTATTAAATTTATTTTTTATTTTTTTTGTAGCTATGCAATAAAATTGTATAAACCAGGTTCCAGAAATAATCACTGACGGTGCTTCTGAAATTAGTGAGGGTGCTTAATGCACATTTTCACATATTTTGTCCCGTCTATTGCTATGGTTATCACTGTGTCAAGAGAGCAAATCCCGCATAAATATTCAGATGTCATTCCCGAAACTTTGCAACGTGTGCGGCCGAAAAACAAAGTTCTACATTTTAAATGGATTGCTTAGAAAGTTCCCAATGAGTGCTCATAACCACTAAAAAGCTGTCACTCTTTGTTCATTACGATTTCACAAAGTTCTGTCATGACCAATGAATGTCACACGGCGCAATTAATATATTATTAGCATCGTGTTTACACTCTGCACCCCCTCCCCGTACCCCTGTTGTCATTACCACCGTTTTTTGAGGCAGTTCCCAAGACAGGCCTCCCATTTAAAAATGCTCTAGACAAGATAGCAGATCTTGCAGATAGCAAGACCCTCTCTGAGACAAGATAGCAGATCCAAGAGCGGCTTTAAAACAAGGTCCAAAAACAGTAATCTAACAAGGCAAAAGGCAAAACACAAAACACAAGGTAACCCAGAAACATATAACATATAAAACCTGCACTAGCAAACGCTGAGAGAACATGGCATATATAGTGAGCTAAAATGACTGATGACACAACTGGAAACAACGATGCATGGCAGTCAGGGCAAAGGTTAATGGGAAATAAAGTCCAAAACAAAGAGGCAGTAATCTGGAAGGAGTGCCCTCTAGTGGCCTTTTTAGGCAAACCAACAGATGGCTGTGACATATTCTGATCATATTTTTTTCCCAAGCACATTTTCCCATTACAAACCCACATCCATCTTATTTAACTACTATTAATTTTGTATTTAATAATTTATAAGTTATATATGACTGGGGGTAGAAGTGAAACGTGCCTTATACTCAGATGTGCATAATTAGGTTTTCTTTTATAAGGTTTTATAAGGTAAAATGCGCCAAAAAAGAGATTTAACTCACAATAAAATGTAAAACAAATATTAAATGCCCATGCAAAATATTAAAAACCAATGCAATACAGAAACTGCAAAATTAAATCATGAGACCACTTGACAACAAAATGTCATGTTTCTCCACAGTAGAGCTGTACACTAGGATGCCATCATATATACAACGGTGCATTCATTTCTCTTTAAATTCTCAGATGATGATGTAATGCTGAAAGATCTGTCAATCTGAGGAATTGCATTGTGCCTCTTACCATTAGGCTACAACTTCCCCTTTTATTATCGATGTTGGAAACAGTTGTGCTGTTTTTTTATCATTATTATAATTTTTTTTAGAACTTGTGATTGGTAATTTTTTGGGGGTTCATTGATATATGTAAATATGTAAATATGTATTTTTACAATTTTATAACAATATCAATCTTTACTATCACTTTTTCTATCAATTTAACAAATCCTTGTTGAATAAATACAACAATAATATAAATATATATATAAATTATCATTCTAAAAAAAATTTAGCCTCTTTCCCTGAGGATCTCTCTGCACGCCCCTGATATATATATATATATATATATATATATGCATCATGATAAACTGACTTGAAACCGCTATTTTTTGGCTTGTTTCAATCAAGTAACTCCGAAATTAATTTAATGTAGCTCACAACTCACTCAAAGAGTAACAAAATAGAAAAGGTAAGATTTTCAAACTTCTTTATTCCGGTTTAAAGCACTTTTTACATGCTTTAAACGTTTATGATTTATTGTCGTATCTTATTATTTGCTCCTTCACGCTTAAGGAAGATTAAGGAAAACAGTCTGACGCCATGATATATGATCACACTCACGCCCTAATGAGAGCAGCCCGGAAAATGGAGCACAGCTGGAGGAAAACAAAACTAGAGGTAGTTTGTATTGCATGGCGGGAAAGTACCATATACTACAGAAAAGCATTAAAAGCTGCTAGACCTGATTACTTTCAGTAATCAGACATCACTTTTTACTTTTCGTTTAGAAGAAAAACTTAATAACCCCAGGCATTTAGTCAATACAGTGGCTAAATTAATGAAAAATAAAGCATCAACAGGTGTTGACATTTCCCAACAGCACAGCAGTAATGACTTTATTAACTATTTTACTTCCAATATCGATAATATTAGAGATAAAATTGTAACCATGCAGGCGTCAGCTACAGTATCGCATTAGATAGTGCACTATAGATCCCAGGGGAACAATTCCACTCATTCTCTACTAAAGGAGAGGAAGAATTGTATAAACTTGTTAAATAATATAAACCAACAACATGTATTTTAGACCATATTCCACCTAAGCTCCTAAAAGAGGTGCTTCCTGAAGTCATAGATCCTCTTCTGGCTATTATTAATTCGTCATTGTCATTAGGATATGTCCCTAAATCTGTCACATTTGCTGTTATTAAGCCTCTCATTTAACAAAAAAAAATAAAAACACAACTTGACCCCACAGATGTAGTTAATTACAGACCGATCTCAAATCTCCCTTTTTTGTCGAGTCGAGTCACATTTATTTATATAGCGCTTTTAACAATACAAATTGTAACAAAGCAACTGCAAAATATAAAAATAGTAAAATAGTGTCAATAATGTAAAATGACAAGATTGAATTGACACAAATATGAATCTGTTTTGTACGTTTGTTTGTTTTTTATTATTATTCCGAGGTTACCGCAGCCACCGGATCCAGTCCGTATCCAACACAGATGGTGGATCAGTACCTAGAGATTACCTCTACAACCCTGAATGTCAGCAGAGACCAGGACAGCTAGATGAGCCCCAGACACAGATCCCCAGTAAAGACATGATCACCAAGACGGGCAAGACCACGGAAACCAGATAAGTCTTCTGCACAATCTGACTTTGCTGCAAGAACAACCTACTGGTTTGTCTGGCCAGATGAGAACTGGCCTCCCAACTGAGCCTGGTTTCTCACACGTTTTTTTTTTTTCTCCATTCTGTCACCAATGGAGTTTTGTTTCCTCATCGCTGTTGCCTCTGGCTTGCTTAGTTGTGGACACTTAATTTCCAGCGATATCGTCGAATTGATTGCACAAATACTGTTTAAACTGAACTGAGCTGGATGATGACATCACTGAGTGTTGAGAATAATTCAAATATGAATGTATCGTATGTGAATAGTACATATATAAGTGTAAGTGTATAAACACCCCCCCCCCCAACCCCTTTACCTGAAAAGCAGTTTTCTTCTTAGGAATAATATTGTTCTTTGTCATGTCCTTTACCTCCTCTTCTTCCTCCTCACTGTCAGTTTCAAACATATCATAGCCACAATCTCCATCTGAACATACAAGCACACACACACATTTTGATGTTCATCAGCGCCAATTAGAAGATGACTTATGGTTCATACAGATATGCATTTCAAAAGCTGTTCAAAGTGGACTACCCTTTCGCTTTGGACAATGTGAGGATTGAGCATGATCACTATCTGATGTAACCTGTTGATAAGGAGCATTCTTCTGTTTTGACTTGATTTTTTCCATTCTGTGGGACAAGAATGAAAATCAGCTTTACACTAATATACACTATTAAAGTACATTTATCATTAGTATTAATCAATGACAAAAGAAGAATTAGAAAAAGAAGAAGAAGAAGAAGTATTAGTAGAATAAGAAGAAGAAGAAGAAGAAGAAAATATCTCCATACTGTTTCTTCAGTATCTCTACAGATTTTTTCTCCATTTCTAATCTCGCTGCCACCTGTTTCTTCACTTTGGCTTCAAACAACTCTGCACCTCTTAAAATAAAGAAATATAAGATTTAGTTAAAATGAATCTCTGCCATGGTCCTCCATTCTTTCAATTCCACCTACACACAGTTCAAATTGAGTTATCCCATTTGCTTTTATAGCCCACTGTTATGGTCGAACCACTGATGTCACATGGGCTTTTTTAACAATGTTCTTACTACGTTTCTGTACCCTTGCTGTCTATGGACGGTGAGAGAGCTCTCGAATTTCGTAAAAAAATAATTTGTGCATTTTCAGGGGGGATGTCAGAATTAGGAACAGGGACAAGTGGTCAGACTGGCCCAGATGTGATAGTGATTTAGCCCTGTGGCCTGATTGACGTTAGAATAGACCCTGTCCAGTGTATTTGCACCTCTAGTACCACACTTAATGTACTGATACAATTTGGGAGACATTGCTTTTAATTCAGTATGATTAAAATAATGTTATAATGTGTACATTCTCAGAATACCTAATCTGTTAGCAGCTAAACCCTACATGTAATAACCAAGAATACTGTCTAACTCTTGATTACTTTTCTGCCATGTCTTTGTCCCGGGTGTGCTATTTGATAGAAATTAGTGTTGTCAAAATTATCGCATAAAAAAGCATTATTTTTTTTCAGTTTAACGTGTTAAAGATATTTAATGCAATTAACTCAAGGGCAGAGCTAGGGTTGGCCACCTCTATCACTACTGCTGTTTTTGTCACTTTTCTCTGGTCAAGAAGTGTATTTATTCAGTCGCAGAGACATTTCAGATCCGCACTCCAGCTTCACCTCAGCGCCAGGTACTGTGCTCGTAGTACTTGCTCTTCAATTGCATGCACAAGCAGGGACATACGCAGGTTTTTTATAAATACAGAGGTCCCAAAATAAAGATTACTAGGGGGGGTTTGGGGGCATGCTCCCTCGTGAAAATTTCGATTTTTTTATTTTGACGTTTTGGACAATATAGGTTTAAAGCCAAGTCAGTGGGCAGTAGCATACATTATTTTTCAAGATAACAGATTCTTAAACATGATATTAGACAAAAGTTTATTAGTTTACATCCCTGAATATTTCTGTTGGTCGTTTAATCTTTCTATGTTAAAACAGCGGTCAAATGGGAAATATTTGGTTTAGCTCCTTACATCTTGCACTTCATAACTGTCTGAGGCGTCGAGCTGTGTTTCACATGATACAACTATCTACCAGATTTTATATCCCACATGCAACTCAAAAAAATTGCATACATCGGCTGAAACTTGACATGAGATTTGAGTGTAGCCACTGCTCACATCCATATTGATAAATTCCAGGTTTTGTGTTGTACATTGGTTTCGTAAATGGGGCCCACTTTGTTCAAAGTATGAATGGCCAATGCAGAACACTAGCAAATCTTTTGAAAAACAGCGGCGGAGAAGCACTCTGTTTTTCCCAGTAGCGAGGCTCATTGAAGAATGAGCTGTCCTACAGCTTTTGGTGTAGGTGGCTCGTGATCGACATTTCCACAGGGTAGGGTGACCATACGGGCCATTTTTACAGGACGCACCCTTGCCAGGATTTTTATATTGGCTAAAATCGATAGATCATTGTATGACATTATTTCACCAGAGCTATAGAGAGCAGAGCAGACGGCTCCTTATGCTTTCAAATCGCTCTCATGGTAGGCTACTTTGGCGTCATACAATGATCGGTGCACAACTTCAAGTCGAATGAATGAACAAATATGTGCACGTATTTGCATCGCTTTGATCGTTCTCACCTTCTCATACACCACAATAAATCGATTATGTACAATACCTGCATGTTATTGGTCAAACTACTTTGGATGTTTTAGGCAAAAAGTGATGTAATGAAAATCCTGGCCAGGACGTGTCCCGTATAAATGGCACATATAGCCACCCCACCACAGAGGGAGGATCCGCATCCCTAAATGATCTATTTTCTGAACTTCCAGTTTCAAGAAACCTTTGATGGGTTTATCCCAAAACCTGCATACAGGCCAGGACGGCCAAGATAAACTGTCTCACTGGTGGGTCATAAGGATCTCTTTCAGATCCTCTTACTGCCAATCGATCGACAAATTCTAGCAGAGCCATGTCAACTTGTACAGGGGAGGGTGAGTTTTCCTCCTGTGCTCTCAGCAGATGGGACTGATTTAGGGGAAGTATACCATCTTCATCATCGTCATCCTTGTTCTCTAGAATGGTTAGCAGAACTTTTTTCGTTTTCATCTTTATCTCCTGCTAAATTATCCTAAAATATCAGACATAGGACAATTGAAACACTATCCATCATATCTCCTCACAAATTTGAGGCCTGAGTACATTTCTTCAGGTCCACCCAGTTTTGAGCAGAGAGACATGTGTCCATCTTTCTTCTGACAACCACTTGGAGTCGCCTTTCTCAGGGTTTAGTCGAGAAAGTCGTACAGTGGGGGCAGCCCTTGGGGTAGGATAATGCTGCCTGAGTGTGTTTTGCACACAGACAGGAGATGCAAGGACTGTGAAAATCCTTTGCATAAATTCAATTGAAAGGATATGGAGGACAGCCTTTCCCTACTAGGCTCTCTGGCTCTTTAGAAGTGGCTCCTACACCATGAAAACTGATATGGAGCTGTGCTTATTGCAGTGAGCTCGGTCTCGGTCTCTCTCTCTCTCTCTCTCTCTCTCTCTCTCTCTCCGCTGCATGATGAGCACCCCAAAACTTGGAACAAAATATGCTGAAAATCTTAGATAATAATAATAATACTAAGTTGTTACATTTATATAGCACTTTTACAGGCACTCAAACCGCTTTACATAGTAAGGGGGAATCTCCTCATCCACCTCGTGTGCAGCATCCACCTGGATGATTCGACGGCAGCCATATTGCGCCAGAACGCCCACCACACACCAGCTTACTGGTGGAGAGGAGACAGTGATGAAGCAAATCAGTGTATGGGGATGATTAGGAGGTCATGGTGTTCAGAGGCCAATGGGCAAATATGGCCAAGATGCCAGTTTTACACCCCTACTCTTTTTCGAAGGACATCCTGGGACTTTTAATGACCACAGAGAGTCATGACCTCAGTTTAACGTCTCATCCGAAGGATGGTCAGAAAACTTGCCTTAGTTATTTGATAACTGATTAGTTATCAAACTCTAAGCCACACGATCACTCAGCAAACATAAGGAATATATTGCGGTTTGGAGGTAATTCCTAAAAGTATGCTGATGAGGAGAGCTTCCAAAAATCTTCCGTGGGGAAGAGAGTAAAAATGATGAAATGGGAGGTGGTTGTGGTTCATATACAGAGCGATATGGCGCCTTGATCACTGCAGTGATTGGCCTTCTTTGACTGGCAGACATGGTGTCATTGGTGCTTCCACAATTCGTCATGCCTGAGGCATTCCCATAGTGAGATACCAAATGAGTGTTTGAAAGAGAAGTGACCCATACTCAGAATTTGTTCTATGCATTTAACCCATTCAAGGTACAGACATACAGCAGTGAATACACACCCAGAGCAGTGGGCAGCCATTTATGCTGGGAGCAGTTGGGGGTTCGGTGCTTTGCTCAAGGGCACCCCATGGTTATGAGGGTGGAGAGAGCGTTGTACATTCACTCCCCCCACCTACAATTACTGCCGGCCCGAGACTCGAACCCGCAACCTTTCGATTACGAGTCCAACTATCTAACCATTAGGCCATGACTACCCCTCATATAGCTGTGAATGAGTGTTTAGAATAAGCGTACATATGAGACTGAATATTAAATTAGTGCATTACATTAAATAATTCACCTTTAACTCTGTTCTGGTATCACCTTAGCAAACACCATAGCTAACTTTCTCACCTTGAAGCAAGGACCTTAGAAGTCTGAAGGTCAGAAACAACATAGAGGAAGTAGTAGCTGAGGAAGACTCTCCTCTGAGCCAACAGGACAGTGAAACAAATCGCATCCCAGACGATACCAGCTTCACCCTCTGGCAATTCACACTGATTGTCAGGCTTGGCTACATAAAACCACAAATGACAAACACAAATTTGATTGAGGCCTCTCAATAAACCTATGTACATAAGTCAAAATTATGTACATACAAATACAATCATAGCATACACTGTTCAACATGACTTATTTACTTTGATGCTCAGTAACCAATTTCAGAGAAAAAAAGGTTGTGCACATTGTAAATACCCAGATTTTTAGTTCTGCAGGACCTAAATACATTTCTCAATTTTGAAAGTTATTATGTACAGTGCTCAGCGTAAATGAGTACACCCCCTTTGAAAAGTAACATTTTAAACAATATCTCAATGAACACAAAAACATTTTCCAAAATGTTGACAAGACTAAGTTTTATATAACATCTGTTTAACTTATAACATGAAAGTAAGGTTAATAATATAACTTAGATTACACATTTTTCAGTTTTACTCAAATTAGGGTGATGCAAAAATGAGTACACCCCACAACAAAAACTACTAAATCTAGTACTTTGTATGGCCTCCATGATTTTTAATGACAGCACCAAGTCTTCTAGGCATGGAATGAACAAGTTGGCGACATTTTGCCAGATCTATCTTTTTCCATTCTTCAAGAATGACATCTTTTAGAGATTGGATGCTGGATGGAGAGTGATGCTCAACTTGTCTCTTCAGAATTCCCCATAGGTGTTCGATTGGGTTCAGATCAGGAGACATACTTGGCCACTGAATCACTTTCACCCTGTTCTTCTTCAGAAATCCAACAGTGGCCTTAGATGTGTGTTTAGGATCATTGTCATGTTGGAAAAGTGCACGACGACCAAGGGCACGGAGTGATGGTAGCATCTTCTCTTTCAGTATAGAGCAGTACATTTGTGAATTCATGATGCCATCAATGAAATGCAGCTCCCGACACCAGCAGCACTCATGCAGCCCCACATAAGGACACTGCCACCACCATGTTTCACTGTAGGCACCATGCATTTTTCTTTGTATTCCTCACCTTTGCGACGCCATACAGTTTTGAAGCCATCAGTTCCAAAAACATTTATCTTGGTCTCATCACTCTAGAGTATAGAGTCCCAGTAGTCTTCATCTTTGTCAGCATGGGCCCTGGCAAACTCTAGGCGGGCTTTTTTGTGCCTGGGCTTTAGGAGAGGCTTCTTTCGTGGACGGCACCCATGCATGCCATTCCTCTGCAGTCTACGCCGTATTGTGTCACGGGAAATAGTCACCCCAGTTTGGCTTTCTACTTCTTTAGATAACTACAGTGAACTTGCATGTCGACCCTTCAACCCTTCTCATCAGAAGACGCTCCTGACGAGGTGTTAACTTCCGTGGACGACATGGACGTCTCTGTGAGATGGTTGCAGTTCCATCTTTTTTAAATGTTTGTACCACTTTTGCTACAGTATTCTGACTAATAAGTAAAGCTTTGCTGATCTTCTTGTAGCCTCCACCTTTCTTGTGTAAAGAAATTATTGTGACATTTCTCTTCCATGTGGTGCCATTGCTGACAGCATGAAATGGGAAGGGGTTTTCTTTAAGTAACACCCTTTTATAGTCAACTGTCACCTGTGTAATGAATTATTAGACTCACCTGTGGTTGAATTCTTGTTAAATTAGACATTTGTTGTCTAAAATTTAGCTTTGCTCCAGAGACTTTCAATGGGGTGTTACTTTATTTTTTTTACTGTGCATACTCATGATTTTGCACATATATACACTTTTATGTTAACATATATGCAAATAACTAAACATAAGACCTCTGGTCAACTATCAGTTTACAAACTATTGCCAGACAATAGCAAGACTCCAGTAACTAATGATGACTAATGATTACTATGATGGATCATTTAATTATTGAACATGTATGTACACCCGAGGTGGAAATATGGCCACAAAGGAAGTAAAATGGCTGTTACACCTCAGGTGTGCATTAATAAATGCATTTGTCACCCCCAAATATTTGCAGTGTATGTAAATGGCCTATGAAGGAACAGAAAATGTAAATAAAATATTATATTATATTTTTCAGTGGTGTACTAATGATGTAATTACACTATGAGCAATCGTATTCAACTAAGTGTTACTTACGTAAATTGTAGCCATTGATGGTGCAGAACATGCTAAAAGCTTGAATGAGCCAACAGCCATGCTTCTGTAGACTCTCCAGATAAACACAGGAGCCAAGCTGATCATACACACAAACACAGTAAGTAATTATACTTAAGAGAAACACTGTATTTCAAAGGCATGGGAGGGGGGGTGATCGTAGAGGATCTTAAAATTTGATTACTTATTAAAATTGAATTTGGGTGAGAAGGGTGTGCGGAGTGATACAAGAAACATGAACTGCTTTTTATGCTTTTTTCACAAAACTCAGTGCTATTTGCTCGGGAAGATAACCACTGCTTTATTAAACCAAATTTGATTTAGCATAATTTGTCTTCATTCTCTATTGACCATGGAATCATTAATCCATTGAAATATTATCACTTGATGGAGAAGATTTAAAACCAGTTACATCTCCTGATGTGATGTAGTAATATGCACTTTTGGATAGCACAATTGTTTCTTGGCAAATGCAGTTAGCTTATGTGTATGGTCCTTTGTGTTATTTTTGACCTGTATAGGAACTGCATTTAAATTGTGGAAATGCCAGTATTCCCTAGGTGAAATTCCCAGAGTTGGCACAGTTTGGTTATAGTTTTTGGCCTCCCTTAGTCACAGTAACATACTATAGGGTGTGACAAAACACTCAATGATGTGCTTACTGAGAGCATGTTCTTGAGGCTGATGACCACACAGGTGTAAGCTATGAGACTGTCCCAAAGTCTGAGCACATATTGCACTGGCTGCAGCAGTAACGTTCCCCCAAACAGCATGAAATAGAAACAGGCTACCAGATAACCCAGACAAAAGATATTAATTCTTGTGGTTCCAGTGATAAAGATGAGACATAACACCAGCCAGAAAAAGTAACTGAACGCAAACAGCTTCAACATGTCCAGATATGATCTGAAAGTACACACAAAAGCATAACATTTGACAACATTCTACACATATCTGTTTATACTACAGAAATGAAATAAATGACAGTGATCATGTGTACACTTTGCACAAACTGTAAAAGTTACTTGAATAGAAAATAATAACTCATATTTTAAACTGGGGAGAGAATTTTGAGTTCTGAAATGTGCAGCATGTGTTTATTGTAGACTAACATCTGTGAAAATATCAAGAACATTTTGGTTCTCCATTTCATGACCCCCCTAACTATTTCCCCACCATTAACTTAATTTTCTGTCATTTGTGACTCTTCCCTGCCACTGATGGAATTTTCCAGCCATCCTCGTTTTCACTGTTGCTATTACGCATCTTTTGAAATAGTACATAATCTCCGAATCCAAAAACAAGTGAAGAAGAGGCTGAATTAAATGAGAGAATCATTGATTATGTGCATGGGGAAAAAAAATCGCTACGAATTACGTGATTGGGACGGGACAGGAAAAAAAATAATCGGGAGTGGGCGGGACCGGGAATAGTAATGATACCCAACTTTACACACAAATATACCTTTTATATAAATAAACTATAAACGGTATATTTTAATTCTGAAATCAATTCTAGTGCCCTGTCTCTTTATGCTCTCCTCCTGTTTGCTTTGGTGTGGCTGGTTAAGTGAATGACGCAGTCCGTGATGGACAGATTGTTAACGGCTGGTCTGTGTGGTAATACACTCGGGCAGGACATCCAAACGCTCACCTATCATTCATCAACCTCAAATATGGCTTTTCATCTGAAAGATGTATGTAGTAGCAACTTTACATGGCCGCTCAATATGATGTTAACCTAGAGAAATGTGCGCTATTGTGTTTGTGTGGAGAGTGGAAGCGCGTTTGCTGCAGGACAGGCTCCGGTGCGCTCAATTGCTCTTAAAATCTCCGTCATTTTTGGTCATACAGATAAAAGTAGCCTAATACATCTTTCGAATCTGTAAAGACTCTACGTTTATTTATGTGCACTCAGAATAACAACGAAACTTTGCGCTTTTAAGCAAACAGGATGCGCTTTAGGTCTCATGTGAACTTGAGCGAGAAACTTCGAAACTCATATCGAAAAATATATCTATAGAGAGTAGAGGCTGACATTTTTTCGGGAATCCCGCGGGATGGGAAACAAAATCGCTACGAATCACGTGATTGGGACGGGAGAGGAAAATATTTAATCGGGAGTGTGCGGGACCGGGAATAGTAATGATACCCAACTTTACACACAAATATACCTTTTATATAAATAAACTATAAACGGTATATTTTAATTCTGAAATCAATTCTAGTGCCCTGTCTCTTTATGCTCTCCTCCTGTTTGCTTTGGTGTGGCTGGTTAAGTGAATGACGACGTCCGTGATGGACAGATTGTTAACGGCTGGTCTATGTGGTAATACACTCGGGCAGGACATCCAAACGCTCACCTATCATTCATCAACCTCAAATATGGCTTTTCCTCTGAAAGATGTATGTAGTAGCAACTTTACATGGCCGCTCAATATGATGTTAACCTAGAGAAATGTGCGCTATTGAAGTGCTTGTGTGGACAGTGGAAGCGTGTTTGCTGCAGGACAGGCTCCGGTGCGCTCACTTGCTCTTAAAATCTCCGTCATTTTTGGTCATACAGATAAAAGTAGCCTAATACATCTTTCGAATCTGTAAAGACTCTACGTTTATTTGTGTGCACTCAGAATAACAACGAAACGTTGCGCTTTTAAGCAAACAAGATGCGCTTTAGGTCTCATGTGAACTTGAGCGAGAAACTTCGAAACTCCGTCTTTGAAAAATATATCTATATGTAACACCCCCTCCCAGGTCCACACCACCACAACTCGTTCTTGCTCCGAGCGGGCCTCGAACCCGGGATTCCGGCGCGGGAGGCGGGCACTCTAAAAAGGAACGCCAAAGGTTACAGCCGCTAGAGTGCTTCTTTTTGAGGTCAGGGGAGTGAGGTTTACACACAGCCCTTACTGGCATACATCCGTTACATATAGAGAGTGAAATGTATAAAAAAAAAAACAACAACACAATAGAAGACGTGTGTGTTAGCATGGATGATTTACATGAAATTTAATCTGTACAACACTGTGCATAAGATGGCTTTCAGTTCAATATAATAACAAAAAACTACATTTTGGGTTTTTATTCAACTAATAAGGTGGGCACGCTGTGATCTGTACTATATTTTTACTGTAACTGACAGATTTCGGCGCAAAAAAAAAAAACGACACGGGAGTGGGAGGGAATGGGAGTCATTCTTCCGGGAGTGGACGGGATGGGATTTTCCCCCAGTTTTTTCATGGGATTGGGACGGGAAGAGATTAATTTTTGTGGTAGTGGGACGGGAGAGGTTTGAGAATTCACTCCCGTGTCACCCTCTAATAGAGAGTGAAATGTCAAAAAAAAAAAAAAAAAAAAAAATTAGAAGACGTGTGTGTTAGCATGGATGATTTACGTGAAATTTTCTCTGTGCAACACTGTGCAAACGATGGCTTTCAGTTCAATATAATAACAAAAAACTACATTTTGGGTTTTTATTCAACTAATAAGGTGGGCACGCTGTGATCTGTACTATATTTTTACTGTAACTGACAGATTTCGGCAAAAAAAAAAAAACGACACGGGAGTGGGAGGGAATGGGAGTCATTCTTCCGGGAGTGGAACGGGATGGGATTTTCCCCCAGTTTTTTCGTGGGATTGGGACGGGAGAGGTTTGAGAATTCACTCCTGTGTCACCCTCTAGTGTTCAGATATTTATAAGATAGTATGGGGGCCATGAAAGTGCTGTTAAAATGGTCAAAAATTATGTCACTGCCTGAACAATTATTATTATTATTACAAAAATATACACTAATTAAAAACTAACACATACTTGCAATAAAGAAAGTTGTTGACAGGAGTGTACTGGTTGAGTCTTTGTGGATCAAGATTTCGGCTGATCTCCACATTCTCTCCTGCCAGGAGTCTCACACAAGCCTGATTTTCGTCCTCAAAGACCTGCCACTGCAGAGATGCTACCAACAACAGCAGGCAGTCATCTGATTGAAAGGAAATTAGAAAATTAGAGTGATACACACATTTTTATTGGCAAATATACTGATTAAGTGTGGTGTGATGGAGTAAGTCACAGAGAATGAAGCTGGCGTTGGGAATCATTGCGAAGTCTGGTAGATACAGCCACTTTATCAGATTAGAGCTCAGAGCAGCGGATGACTTCCTCCAGGGATAATCTAGCAGAGAGTGAAATGGTTTCATTAGGACACATTTTTCTTATACTGGGATTAATTAACATTTCTTTTTGATTTCAGAATGATTTAGATCCTATCTCTATAGTTCTCAATGTGCTTACCAAACACTTGATTTGACTTGTCAGCTCATTAATAATGGCTTTGACACATACATTTTCTGCAATGGATCAGGACTGACAAACAGTGGGAACATTGGAACACAATTGTCTGAAATCACAAATTTGGTATTGGAGTAGTCATTACAAAAGCATAGACGATTGGCGTGTTGCACGAGTAGCCACTCCTGGTGGATCCTTTGCGATGGGTTGCACTGGAACATCCTAAGACCTTAGTAACCTGAAATCTGCAATGGAGCTGATTTATTATTCACATTTTCCCCCTATGAATTTGATTGGTGCACCTTTCCATATGCATATGGGTATGCTTGAGCTTTTGGAGAAATAAATATAATACCGTTGAGGTATAATTGAGTGGAAAACATAATTGAGTGGAAAAAATATTATGTCTGCGGCAGCAATGCGTCACCGTAGTTTTTGGAGACATGCTCACTTTCTACATATTCATCGTTCAGTCCAAGTTATGATGCAGGAATGTTCACCTTTTCACGGATTAAGTTTGGAGCAGTGAGGTACGAGGTTGTGTGCACAAGCACATACACATAAGGAGAGAGAGAACACGATTGTGTTACACACACACACACACACACACACACACACACACACACACACACACACACACACACACACACACACATAAACAGTCTCTCTCTTCATACAACAATGGCAAAGTCTTTTTTTTTAAATGTCATGATTTTGAATAGATGTAAACAATGTCAGCAGGAGGCTTAAATGTATAGATGTGATACCAGCTAAATTTAATTATTGTATTAAAACGCAAACACATGGTACTTTAGTCTGCTATTCCCTGCTCTGTGATGCAACTTGAGTGAGAAAACTAGTTGATGTTAGCTAGTTAATTAGCCATGTAATCTGCCTCGGTAGTAAGCCAAATAGTATTTATTTCAACACTAAAACAAACGGTGGCCGGGTGAGTCTCAGTCTTGATCGGAGGTGAAAGAAGAAGAAATCAAGATGACAAACAGTTTATGTTTAAACTGGAAGTATTTATTTAGCGATCTGTGCTAAAACATCACCTGTATGGAACATCGTTGTGTATAGAACATGATTAGTCTACGTTACCGAAAAAAATTCCATACGGCAGACCGTGTTTTTCGACGAGGGAAAAAGTAGCAGGGATTCATCTCTTTCGGCCATCATCATACACACAGCTGACTCTCGCTGACTGCTCGCAGCCTCGCACCAACCGGAGGGGGAGGGGCCGTGTGACTCGTGTGCTCTTCACTGCACACAGCTGAGGAAGTCCTGCACTTTCCGTCTCTGACGACATGTAAAAAAAACTGTGCATACCGCAGGAACAGTATAACGGAAAATTTTAGTGGTTTTGAAACCGTGACTTTTCCAAACCGTGGTATACCTTGAAACCGGCTATCGTTCCATGCCTAGTCCCGGGTCAGATATACTATACACTTACTGGCCACTTTATTGGGTACACCTTGCTAGTACCGGGTTGGACCCCCTTTTGCCTTCAGAACTGCCTTAATTCTTTGTGGCATACAAACCCAATTCCAAAAAAGTTGGGACACTGTACAAATTGTGAATAAAAAAGGAATGCAATAATTTACAAATCTCATAAACTTATATTTTATTCACAATAGAATATAGATAACATATCAAATGTTGAAAGTGAGACATTTTGAAATGTCATGCCAAATATTGGCTCATTTTGGATTTCATGAGAGCTACACATTCCAAAAAGTTGGGACAGGTAGCAATAAGAGGCCGGAAAAGTTAAATGTACATATAAGGAACAGCTGGAGGACCAATTTGCAACTTATTAGGTCAATTGGCAACATGATTGGGTATAAAAAGAGCCTCTCAGAGTGGCAGTGTCTCTCAGAAGTCAAGATGGGAAGAGGATCACCAATTCCCCCAATGCTGCGGCGAAAAATAGTGGAGCAATATCAGAAAGGAGTTTCACAGAGACAAATTGTAAAGAGTTTGAAGTTATCATCATCTACAGTGCATAATATCATCCAAAGATTCAGAGAATTTGGAACAATCTCTGTGCGTAAGGGTCAATGCTGGAAAACCATACTGGATGCCCGTGATCTTCGGGCCCTTAGACGGCACTGCATCACATACAGGAATGCTACTGTAATGGAAATCACAACATGGGCTCAGGAATACTTCCAGAAAACATTGTCGGTGAACACAATCCACCGTGCCATTCGCCGTTGCCGGCTAAAACTCTATAGGTCAAAAAAGAAGCCATATCTAAACATGATCCAGAAGCGCAGGCGTTTTCTCTGGGCCAAGGCTCATTTAAAAAGGATTGTGGCAAAGTGGAAAACTGTTCTGTGGTCAGACGAATCAAAATTTGAAGTTCTTTTTGGAAAACTGGGACGCCATGTCATCCGGACTAAAGAGGACAAGGACAACCCAAGTTGTTATCAGCGCTCAGTTCAGAAGCCTACATCTCTGATGGTATGGGGTTGCATGAGTGCGTGTGGCATGGGCAGCTTACACATCTGGAAAGGCACCATCAATGCTGAAAGGTATATCCAAGTTCTAGAACAACATATGCTCCCATCCAGACGTCGTCTCTTTCAGGGAAGACCTTGCATTTTCCAACATGACAATGCCAGACCACATACTGCATCAATTACAACATCATGGCTGCGTAGAAGGATCCGGGTACTGAAATGGCCAGTCTACAGTCCAGATCTTTCACCCATAGAAAACATTTGGCGCATCATAAAGAGGAAGATGTGACAAAGAAGACCTAAGACAGTTGAACAAATAGAAGCCTGTATTAGACAAGAATGGGACAACATTCCTATTCCTAAACTTGAGCAACTTGTCTCTTCAGTCCCCAGACGTTTGCAGACTGTTATAAAAAGAAGAGGGGATGCCACACAGTGGTAAACATGGCCTTGTCCCAACTTTTTTGAAATGTGTTGATGCCATGAAATTTAAAATCAACTTATTTTTAAACATTTTTTAACATCAACATCAACTTATTTTTAAACATCAGTTTAAACATTTGATATGTCATCTATGTTGTATTCTGAATAAAATATTGAAATTTGAACCTTCCACATCATTGCATTCTGTTTTTATTCACAATTTGTACAGTGTCCCAACTTTTTTGGAATCGGGTTTGTAGATTCAACAAGGTTTTGGAAACATTCCTCAGAGATGTTGGTCCATATTGACATAATAGCATCATACAGTTGCTGATTTCTTGGCTGCACATCCATGATGTGAATCTCCCGTTCCACCACATCCCAAAGGTGCTCTATTGGATTGAGATCTGGTGACTGTGGAGGCCATTTGAGTAAAGTGAACTCATTGTCATGTTCAAGAAACCAGTCTGAGATGATTTGAGCTTTGTGACATGGTGCATTATCCTGCTGGAAGTACATCAGAAGATGGGTACACTGTAGTCATAAAGGCATGGACATGGTCCGCAACAATACTTAAGTAGGCTGTGGAGTTTAAACGATGCTCAATTGGTACTAAGGGGCCCAAAGTGTGCCAAGAAAATATCCCACTCACTATTACACCACCACCAGCAGCATGAACCGCTGAGACAAGGCAGGATGGGTCCATGCTTTCATGTTCCTTATGCCAAATTCTGACCCTACCACCTGAATGTCTCAGCAGAAATCGAGACTTATCAGACCAGACAACGTTTTTTTCAATCTTCTATTGTCCAATTTTGGTGACAGCTGACAGCAGCGGCACCCGGTGTGGTCTTCTGCTGCTGGAGCCCATCTGCTTCAGGGTTCGAGGTGTTGTGTGTTCAGAGATGCATTCTGCATACCTTTGTTGTAACGAGTGGTTATTTGAGTTACTGTTGCCTTTCTATTATCTCTAACCAGTCTGCCCATTCTCCTCTGACATCAAGAAGGCATTTTCGTTCACACAACTGCCGCTCACTGGATATTTTCTCTTTTTTGGACCATTCTCTATAAACCCTAGTGACGGTTGTGCATGAAAATCCCAGTAGATCAGCATTTTTTGTATACTCAGACCAGCCCGTCTGGCACCAACATTCCACGTTCAAAGTAACTTAAATCCCATTTCTTCCCCATTCTGATGCTCGGTTTGAACTTCAGCAAGTCACCCTCTCCACATCTAGATGCCTAAATGCATTGAGTTGCTGCCATATGATTGGCTGATTCGAAATTTGTGTTACCAAGCAATTGAACAGATGTACCTAATAAAGTGGCCGGTGAGTGTATGTAGAGCAGCAGTATTTCTTACATGCTCACAGCGTAATGTTGTGGATCTATTGGCAGTAGTAAGTATCGGTACTTTCTCTGCCGCAGCAGAAGCAGTGTAGCAGATCTATTCCGCCAGGACCAAACACAATAACATTGTCATGCACATTACTATTCTAATCCCTCTGAGAGTTGTCATGACAGAACCATAATTAAATGTGTTAGACCTTTCAACACAATAATCAGAAAATGTATTTTAAATTAGCAGCAATTCATAGAACTTTGCAGCAGTAAATGTTGTGTAACTGACCAATACAGAGTGCTGGTGGTATGCCAATGCAGAGCAGGTATTGCAGCACCATGAAACTTGCAATGAAGCAGCAGTATTTTGGCCACACTTCTCCTATGGCCTTTCTACGACGTTGAGCCAGAACAGCCATTAGGGCAAAAGAGTGCAGAAGTGCACAGACATCCATCCGCTGGCCAATGAGATTTACTGCTACCACAAAACACACCTGATACAGAAAAGAGAGTGGAAAATGTAGCACATTTATTTCAAAGCTGATCTTAGTTTGAAAACTTAGCATCTGATTTGCTTTCATAGCAAAATCTCTAACAAAAATATTAAATCATTGAAACATTAAACATTGAAATATTGAATCAATAATTGAAACACATTTTAACTTTTCAGTTTGTGTAAATCAACGTGGGGTTATACAGAGCCCTTTAAGGGACTTGGTGGTGGGAAAAAATCGGGGTGAATGGAACAAATTCGGGGTGGGAGGATAGCATTTTTTTCAAATCTTTTGCGTTCCCTCGCAAAACGTTTACGTTTTCTCTCAAAAATATTTACATTCCCCCAAATATTTGCATTCCCTTGCAAAACTTTGGCGTTCTCTTGCAAAGATATTGCGTTCCCTCGCAAACTTTTTGCGTTCCCTTGCAAATATATTTGCGTTCTCTCGCAAAACCTGTTGTGTTCTCTCGCAAAACGTGTGTTCTCGAGAGAGAGGTATCTGCTTCGCGCTTTTGTTGGTACAGCATCACATGAAAGATCTTGGATGTACGCAGCTGCATTGGAGAAAGGTTGTCAGTCTTTCGCGGTTGGTTATCATATATTAAAGTCGTTTTTTATTATTTAAATAGAAGAATAAACAAAACCTCCACATTATTACACTCAAAATTGTTGTAGTTCTGCGATGGAGGACAATCTGCAGGAGTTTTTTAAGGTCTCGAGATGTTCCAGAAGAGGACATCATCCTCATGAAAAAAGACAAGCTGGGTAATATTTCATTAAAGGCCAATAGACCTATATATAGCTAATATGTAAATGATAGCTACTTTTAATGATGCAACCAAAGGTGTTGACGTGTATCCCGTGTGTGTAACGTTAAATATTTAATATGATATCCATAATAAAGGGTCATATATAGGCCTAGACTATGTTTTGATTATTGCTAGCCAGGGGAACAAGAGGCTGTCAGTATATCACCACATGACAGTTCTCCACATGCCAAGTCTCATATAGAATCAGAAATTATGCACATACCAATAGTTACCTGGTTCACTAGTAATACAAGTTATCTTATAGGGCCTAGTAGTGTATACGTTTGCAGAAATAAGAGATAATTTACATTGTATAGTTTTAGAACAGTAAAATAGCATAATATAGCTATATTACTTACAGTAAGATATTTACATTTATTCCACAATAACATAAATGAAAACTGAACAAAAATGTGCATCCCCCTGGTTGTTTTTATAATGTTTGGCTTCCTGGATGATCATTGATCATTGACAGTTTTTTGTGTGTGCCATTCATGAGTTACTGCTTTGTCCTGAGACATAAAATTGTGCACTGTTGTTAAGCAAAATCATTGAGCTACCGCACATTCTTTGGTTTCCCAGCATTTCTGCACATTTTAGTTGTGTCCAATGTTGCCTATATGATGCTGAGAACCTGTTTTTACACTAAGGACAGTTTAAGGGACTCATACAGAACTATTACAAACAACACACATATCCATTGATAATCAAGAAATCAACACACTAGAGTCCAGATAATTTATTATTTTGATCAAGTTATGATCTGTGTAAACTGTAATGAATGATGTGTGAAAAAAAAAAAAAAAAATTCACACAGACCATATACTGATGAAATGTTTACTATAGTTTAATATAGTATGTTGCCTTCTTGAGCATCAATGAATCCTTGAGTGAAAAGTTATTTCACTGTGGATTATATGTAAATATGTGTTATGTGAAAGAGCTTCATCAAGGCAGTACTAAACGTAAATGAATTTGGGGGGTTGGGGGTGCAAACATTTTCATTCAACTGTAAATACCAGTAACTACTAGCTAGCTTGTTAGATTATCTGTACTCTCAAAGTTCATATACAGAACTCCATTGTAAAATCAGCATGACATATAGATCAATAGATGTGACTTTCCCTGTTACTTTTTCTATGTTGTTACATGTTTAAAAAAACACGTTAATAAATATAGACTGTTAATTAATGTATTGTGAATTCATGGGTGCATTTATGTTCTATAAAATAAAAAAATTCACTGCATTTTCAGATTGACAATTCTGTGCTCTCTGTCATGACTGATGAGCAAATGGCAAAGAATATTAGTTCATATGGTGACCGACTGCCTGTCATCTCCTTCTGTCAACAAACAGCTGCCTGCTCTGATAAAGAATCTCTGTTACAACATTTGAGAGCTAAAACTGAAACAAGGAAACTGGGATCAACATCCTCTAAAACTTTGCATGGAAAAGCATGTGTCTTCCCTAAGGAAAATAATTTAATGGCAAGACACAAAAATGTATCTGCAGAAAGAACCTCCAGGAGAATTGAAATCGGATGGCTTCACTTCGGCCGTAATGGATACCATCAAGTGAGAACCAATAATGGTGGTGGCACCAGGCATTTGACAGTTCAAAAAAAGACAACTGTTTTACAAATAATGGAAATGTGAAATAAACTTTTTTTTCCCAAATGGAGAGTCACCAAATGATCCAGAAACTGACTTCACTTTTCATGTTTGTGTTTTTAAAAGAAACCACATTCCCATGGACAGCACTTTTGGAGATCTGTATGAACTAACCAAACTGAAATTGTTGAGATTTTACATTTGCACTAAATAAGAGGTGTGCCTCACAGATGTAGAATCTTTATCTGATGGTGATAAAGAAGAATGTAATGAAAACTCATTACTACAGGATGGATTAAACAGTGATACTGAGAGACCTGCTGCAAAAGTGCCATCGCATGGACATGACAGTAATCTTGAGGATACAAACACACATTTATTAGATGACAGACTTTCATCTAACAAAGGCACCAAGAGGAAAGTGAGTAAAATCATGAAGACTCTGACTTGAATTTCAGATAAACTCACTGATAAGTGCCATGCAGCAGAACTGAAGCAAACTTTTGTCCAAGAATCCTCCATCGAAGAATCCATTGTCTCAGAGGTCAGCAAACAGGGAAATCCAGAATTCCATACACTCTTTGCACAGAAACCCCCACCAGTACTCGATCCTTTGGTTGGCAGTACTTGCACCTTCCAAATAGCTGTCAATGGTTTCATCTTCATGACTGATGTGAAGAAAACGTTGAAAGTCTCTTACATGACCATTTTCAGTTCCAAGATCCCCCTTAACTACTCTAGGGCATCCTCCCAAACGCCCCACCGCTTTAATATAGTAACCACCGATTAGCTTTGGATCGCTACTAGTTGTGTAGGCATTAAGCCAAATAATCTTACGCGAAAAGCCATCAATGCAGCCATTAATAAAAAACGCCATATGGTTTTAACATTTAAATGTTACATTTAGCAGACGCTTTTATCCAAAGCGACTTACAGTGCATTCAGGTTATACATTTATTGTCAGTATGGGTGTTTCTCTGGGAATTGAACCCACGACCTTTGTGCTGCTAAAGCAATGCTCTACCACTGAGCCACAGTAACACTGGTATCCTTATTAGCACTGATTAACATATCGTATGAGTCCAAATCCAAATAAAGTTGGGTCCCTTAGCAAAGTAGTTGCGCCATCTGAGGCGTCTGGCTCTCCTCATTGAAACTCCTGCAGGATCCAATTCCTTCAGCACCATGCGTACATCCTATTTTCTCACACGCAGACCCCTCTCTCTGCATTTTGTGTACATCCATCGGTACCCATGAAGTTGCCCAGAGTACTGCAGCTGATGACTGATGAAATCAACAAGGTCCACTAAGGCCGAGTAACTTTTCCGTCGAGACAATCCTTTTTTTGCGTAATATCATTTTCAGTTGTCTGTCACTGACGTCAAAACTGTGCCTTGTACTAAGCACTGACCGTATTTCTTTATACTTTAGTCCAAGTTCAAAATAAAATTCTATGAACTGCTCCATTATGAATGTATGGAGTTGTCTGAACCACTGGAAGCATAAAGTAAACAGGAAGTGTTGAACAGGAAGTGAGAACGCCAAAGTTTTGCGAGGCAATGCAAAGTTTCTTGAGAGAACGCAAAAGTTTTGTGAGAGAATGCAAATATATTTGTGAGGGAACACAAAAGTGTTGCGAGGGAACGCAAAGTTTCTCAAGGAAATGCAAAAGTTTTGCGAGAGAACGCAATACATTTGAAAATAGTTTTTTCCTCCCACTCCGAATTTGTTTCACTCACCCCAAATTTCCTAAAAGGGCTCCGTAGGGTTCAGAGTAGACGTTTTATCCACATTAATTTCACACTTTTCTAGTACAAATACGTGGCTTTGTTTCATAATTACACTGTATATGTTTTGCTTTATTTACCACAAAATAATGGAAGAGAAATGTGACAACATGCCCCATAGACGGGGTACATTGTAACATTTGAGGGGCATGTTGTACCATGACAATACAGCAGCTTAAAATGTTGTCTGATCTAATAAAATAAAATACAAACAACAAGACAAACTAAAATATTCTGATAATAAAATAAGAAAAGCTTTTCCAAATAAAATAAAGGCATTTTTTAAGAATGAAAAATAATTGAATTTTTGAGTTTGACAATGAATACATTGCAACCATGCTTGGCTTGCAACAAATATATATAGTATAGTTCAAAACAATGTGGGCAAATAGATGAAGAAACAAAGAGATACACTCCATTATTCAATTTTATTATTATTGATCTGCATTTTCTATAACATTTTTATACAATACAAATATGTATATCGTATATTTCTTATTATATAATTAGTTCCGTAGCATGATGGCAGAAACTGAGAGACTTAGGAGGAGATTCTTCCCCCAGCCCATCAGGCTTCTAAACACAAACTCCCTGTACAACCTGTGTGCACATTCTTCATGCACATTCCTGCTTATATTATTATTTATTAAGTCTACAGTATACGTTCCTGCACATTTAATTTTATTGCACATTTTCTTATTTTTTATTCCTTATTCTTATTTTTTTACTTATTTTTTTCATACTTATATTTAGGTATATTCTCTTGTGTTGTGTTACATATAATTGCACTGTCCATGGAGTGGACCTGACTTACATTTCACTGCTGGTTATAGTCTGTATAAATGTGTATGTGATGAAAACAAATCTTGAATATTTTAAATGTATCCTAAAAACTGAAAATAAAAATTGTATTTACCCAGAAATGTACTTTTGCTATGGCAAGTTAAATAATCAGCAATATCTGCATTTGTTGTATTTAATTTTGGCACTATTTTTGCTCTATACAGTGCTGATATGGCAACTATAAATACTGTAAACGCGCTCTCTTATGCAGTAACAAAAATCTGTTTTAATAGTTCTTATAATCTTGTTGTGTGTTTTTGCCATTTTATTTCAACTTTTCAATAGTGAACAGAAACACAAATATTACTGGTTTAAACTACATGTTAAGGGAAAAAACACATAACTGTTGTGATAATGGGCATATAAGTTTTCAAGATTTGAAAATGTGGCTTTTTATTCAGAATTAATTCCTATATTTGCTTAGAAGCAAGGAGATTGGTAGCTGTTACTTTCTTGTTAGTGTTGGATTTTAATAGGATATTATCCATATCCAGGCGCCTAAGCATTTCTCACAAGACTTGGAGCAGTGAGGTTTATTGCTAATTCAAAAGCTCTTAGCCATCATTGTATGATGTACTCTCGGGCTGAATGGCCCATGCTGTCTTCATGTAGATGTAAGCATTGGCACATACTTATATATACAATTATCCTGGGATTCCTTCTCTCTTATTTAGCAGTGTAACGTATATCGGCAGGAATTCAACTGTCTCTACAAGTCACCGAAAGAATCAGCGTCTCTCTAAAACCCCTCCCCCTTTGCATCAGCGCAAAAGCGCGCGATTTCGTTCGGTCACAGAACAAAGAGAAGTGGCCACGAGAAGATTTCCAAGAGACACATTCATTTCATGATAATAATAATTAATCTACACAAGAAACATATGGATATTAATTGTTGTACTCTTTCTCTCATATGCTTGTGTGAATGTGAATTGTTTAGAAAGGTGGGATGAGTTTATGCGTGCCTTAAACTGTATAATCCGAGTAATGTAATGTGTGTGCCTGGTAAATGCGATGTTTAGTCTCTAAATGAAGCTGGCGTCATAAGCCATAAGTTGGTGTGCATGACCGTTAAGCTTTAGCATCATGTGTGACTAAACATGCATATACAATCTGTAAGTTTGTATCTTCCACGGAATGAATGGAATATCGGATCACGTAAATTCCACCCCAGAAAGCCTGGACATGGGCGGGGCTCCGCCCCATACGGACACTGATTGGACCAGCCGCCTGTGGGCAATGTCCAAACCGGACAGTTTAAAACAACGCGCCTGCGTGCAGCTCGCTCTCTTGTAACTCTCTTCCTGTTCAAAAGAAACTCGCTCTCCAACGTCGCAGGGACGCCCCGGACGGCCCGCTGGACCCTCGCCTTAAGATCGGCCGAGGCAAATTATACACGGATCAAAGACTGTGTAAACGCCGCAACATTGCAGAACTTCGCATCAAACAGCCTCCGACACAGCTTTCCCCGTGACGTCACGCAGCAGTTTCAAGTCTCCACACGAGAGCAACCGAAGAAGCACGAACCGACCACGTGACAAACGTAACAAAGAACCGAAGGAGCACGTTGAACTCACGCGGGAAAACGAAACCAAAGCAACAGCCTGCTTAAAACAACGAAAGCAAGTATCATCTCTATTTCTGATTGAACTGGTAAATATGATCTGAATGCAGTAACAAAGCATACGTATTTGTTCGTGATCTTTGCTGGTTGGTTAAGTTACGAAACAGGAAATAATGTTATTATTTCAACCTTAACCTCAAAACTCCCGTATGTGTGTGTATGTTTGTGCTTTTATTAGGTAATCCATTTATGTTAGAATAGCAATATCACGAATAAACCTTTTCCATTTTATAAAGAAGTGTCTCTGGAATGTGATTTTAAGTATTTTCATCCTTATTTGCCCAAAGATAACGTTACCTAGCTGAAACTTGAGAAATTATTAATCTCGTTTTATTGTTACCGGGGCCACGGGGCAATAGAAGTGAGATTTAATAGAGATATACTGATGTAGTAATCGCTGGACGAGCACTCAAAGTATAAATCGTAAGTTAAATATTAATATTACTTCGATCAAGCAATATTGAATATTTAATAAATAATTCCCGGAGCTGAAACAATAGCTCTATATTAAACTGGCATTACAGAATGGTGGAGGATAAAGCTGGGCATTAAAGATTAAATCTGAAAATCAAACCAGAGACAATAAATCTATTTCTCACTTTTATCCGGAAAAATTGAGTAAATACAGAGAAACACGGTTATTTATGATATTGCATTCTTGTTTGTAAAACACAGTGCGTTTTGAATGAAAGAGAGTGTAACTGTTAACTCATGTTTGTTGAGAAGAAATGAAACTGCAGGAAATAATTAATATTCGTGATTAAGACACGAGTCTTAAGTCGCTTTAACAGCGCACGAGAGTTAAGATGAGCGTGTTCCTCATTGATCTCTGATTTAAGGCCTTCGTGGTAATTTGATAGTGCGTGTCCCACTTTCAAACCCAGCCACGTTATTCTCCCGGCTGTAGGATTTTTAAAGTAGCTATTTAAGTAATCCTCAGCCATTATTTAATTTCATACGAGTGAAATCCAAACACGTGCCGCTCAGACAAAGGAGTGGCCATTCGGTTGGGAAAGGGGGAGAAATTTTGCAATCGATTGAATTGTTTTTGTGTGCGGTCTAAACAGACAGATATTCGCATAATAGCCCGCCGAGGCTTTGATGATTTATAAGTAATCCGTAGATAAATTTATCTCGCCCTAAACGAGTGAGATTATATAGGCTATAAAGATTCAAGTCTGAACAATGCTTGTTGATTTTGAAGCGTGGAGCACAGTTTTTTTTCCTACAGACACTGGGTCGTCATAGCGACCAGTGTAGCCAGGAAGTCTTCGGAAGCTAGTTCCGGAGCAGTTGCTAGTGGAGATTTAGCCACGTGTAAAACTAATAGCATTAGCGCTAAGCTAACAAAGAAACTTTAGCATTGTAGCAAATGCCATGCTGGTAGCATTACGGCTAGCGATTAGCACATAGCATTTAGAGCTTGGATGAGGTGAATGCAGTGGGTGTGTGTGAAAATGCTACTCACATTTCCGGTCTCTGTCTCTCTCTCTCTCTCTAACATTTAAAAGACTAACATTTTAATAGACTGGCTGTGTTAATGTTATACCCATTTATCTGTCTGACATTTTCACAGGTTGGTTTAATAAACAGTTGATTAAAGTCTTTTACCTTTTGTGGGTACCAGCTTAATAACTGGTGGGTTATTAGAAGATAATTCAGTAGTACCTATCACCTTGATAATATGGTGACTCATTCAATTATAACGGCTTTTCTGATTTTAAAACACATCAGTGGATAAGTTGCTATTGTGAAGAATTTTTAATTGTTAATTGAATGTCAAATTAATTTGGAATTAATTTCATTTAATAAAATAATTTAAATTCCTGCCTCCGAGTAGCCTTATCCAGTGATTAATCACAATCGATCTTATAATTTGACAACCACAGTAAAACCTTAATTGTTATCAAGAGGGCCAGAAAATTTTAATTTTGTTTACAAGTAATTAGGATACAGATTAATTGTATTATTATTTTTCTTGATGTTAATGACACAATGAGGAATGATTAAGTTTGGAAATTAGTTAATTACTATTATGGGAATCCAAAACTAGTGATTTGGAAGCTGTAAATTAATTTAATAATTAATTATGAATTCGAAAATTCTAATTACATTTAATAATTAATTACACTTCCTGTTTACATATTGCAAAAATATTGGTGTATCAACTCAATTGCAGATTGCACTGGTAAATCCTAATCCTAAGTGAGCCTATTAATTTTAATTATAACATAATACATTTTAATTAGAAACCACAAAGTCTAATTTTAATTCTAATTTCAGACTTAACACAAGTCTGGCGCCACCTGTAGGCCATACTTCATTTCCTTAGGTGATCTGATTAACTCAAATAAAATTAATAATAATTTAATTAAAATAATTTTATTAAGTTAAAATTAAATAAAGTCCTCTTTACTTAGGCCTGAGAGTAGATAGTGCTCCCCCTAGTGTTGTGTTGGTGAAGTGACAGTGACACCATGCTGCCAGCTTCTTATTATTGTTAGTTTTAAACCTTGGGAATAAATAAATCTTCTCTTACCTTTCCTCTTTGTTACTAACTTTTAATTTGACTTGCTTATTTAAGACTTTGCCAGTGGAAAGATCACGAATAGAGAGAAATGTCACAATTAAACAGATGTTTATGAAACTTGAGAAATACGTTTAAAACTGTTTACCATTTAACCTCTATTGTGAAATCCTATCCCCCAAGTTAAAGCAGGTGCAATGAGAAGATAGACATCGACACAAAGTTTTTAAACACGCGCGAGAGACACGCTAACCAGCGTCGCGGTGTAAAATCTTGCCATTAAGGGACAAGCACTGTCATTGCTGTTGTTTTCCTCCATCAAGGAGAAAATTGGAATAGCAATAACAGTCCTATTACAAAAGAGAAAACTTCGCCTACAATCCTCTGATTAGAAGCGTTCTTTTAAATCAGACTTAACAAAGCGAAGAGAAAATCTGCTATTAAAAGAGAGATCTGTCTAGTATTATTGTCCCTGTGTACTCATTCTGTTAGTGTGCTTTTCTTTCTGTTTCCCAGCTGTGCTGCCTCTACGTGTGCTCAATTTCTACGCAGAAGCTGCAAATTACACGCACCCTACTACAGAGGATCACAGAAACAGAATCACACTCAACACTAGCATACACTACACTGTGCACATTTACACCCCTGTTGTTTTGTTTGTGTTTTTGTTTTGCTTTGTTTCCCATCCAAGGTCTGTGTCAGTTCGGTCCAAGATCCCCATCACCCGCCAGAACATGTCTCACAAAACAGAACATGTCGGACACTGGGAAGGACTGGAAATGTGGCTAAGTGTTACAACAGACAGCATCCTCCCTAAAGCTGCTGAAGCACTCCAACATCAGACACAGGACCAACTAGATGACAACATCACAAGCATCATGAGACAAGACCCAAGTCAAAACTACAATCACAAAGAATTAGCCAAGATCACCTCAAGCTTAAGCCACACACTCATCGCCACCCTCAAACTGAGCGACAAGCACGCCGCACAACGCCAGCAGGAGCTGACAAGCGCACAACGACGCATAGAGCAGCTGGAACGTGAAGCTCAGGTACGACAGGAAGGGACCGATGAGGTGGAGCAAGGCGCTGAGGAGGAGATCAACAGGCTAAAAGATACTCTAGCAGCTACCAGCCACGAGATGCAGCAAATTAAAGAGGACTTCGCTGACCATGCAGACAAGCTACAGTATGCAGAGAAGCTACTAGAGAAGGCAAAGACTGACTTCAGGGACAAAAACAGCAGAATCAAAGCCCTTGAAGCTCATCTGGCTGAGTCAAGAAACGAGATTAGCCGCCTAACACGACAGCTCGACTACTTCAAAGAGGAGTCTGAAAGTTTCCAAGAGGAACTCAAGCACGCTTATGAACTACACCATGAGCCGTCAAGGACAGGACGTGCACCAACCGCACCCCTGCCAAGCAGGACCAAGTCACCTGTTCCTGGACTGACACATGAACATAAGACAGAGGGGGTGGTTTTAAAACATTCACCAGCGCCGTCTGAAGAACTTTATATCACGACAGAACCAGAAGAATCTGCTGCAGCCAGCCGCAGATCGTCGCACGCCTTGGACCTAAAAGATCTTGACAAGCTCGCCCGAAACATCGGGAAATTCAACCCCAGCTTGCCAAACAGCCAAAATGTCCAAGCTTATCTGCAAGATATCGATTTCCATCTGGAAATGCGACCTAACGTTACGGACAAAGATAAACTCTACTTACTCCGAACGACATCCAGTCCTGAAGTACGCAGCTTCCTTGACCGGCAGCCTGTTAACACAAAGACTGATTATCAACGGCTGCGAAAAGCCCTCATTAAAGAGTTCGCCGACCCTGAGTCCGATCAAGGCTTAGTGGCTGCCCTGGAGACGAGACAAGGACGTCACGAACCTCCTCAAGCTTACTATAGTCGACTCAGACAAGCATATTTTGGAACTCGCAATTATTCTGACATGGAAGATGAACTGAACTTTAAAACTCTCTTCCTCAGGAACCTTCATCCTGGCATAAGCCACCATCTTGGCGTTCTCGCATGTCCACGAACGATGAACACTCAGCAGGTGCGAGACTTGGTGCAAAAGACCTACTACAAACAAAAGATGGCCTCAGAAAAGAGCGCAAAAACCCCAGCAGTTCTTGATTTCAACACGCAACACCATGAACTGGCTCTAGAGGGCACCCAACGCCAAGACAGCGCTAAGCCACCACACAAAGAGTGGAATGCACCCCCGTCCAACAGAGAACGAGACTCACACGCTGGCACCCGACCTAAACAGAGGTATGACCGCTGGGATGGACCGCGTGGACGTCAACGCTCACCTGGACGACACTGGGATAGATCGTGGAACCAGCCAGGCTCGTATGGAAACTCCAAGGGAAAGCGACAAACTCACCCTGGAGCAGTCAGCCCAAGGAATCGACGAAAGAAGTCACCAAGATTCCAAACTGACTGAGTTCAAACTGAATCCACACAAGAACAAGAAACACCACCGCATTTTGACTCACAAAAGCTGATGGAAATGATGGTGAAAGAGTTCTTCCAACGAAAAGAGGAGGACCGGAAGTGGGAAAAGAAAGAGGAACCAGAGTCAGTCTGACTAGATGTCGGATGGAACGGCAGTGACAAGCTGAACAAATCAGCCACAGAAAACAGCACTGTCACCTCACTCTCAGAGAACAGTAAACACCCTAACTTCAGATGGACATGAAACCCCACCTGAAAACCCAGCAACAGAGTTAAACACTAACTCAACACCCAATACTCCAAATCACAGCAGCGTCCAACAAACACCTGCTGATGAAACCCCTCAAGTTCCTGAAAGTGCTGTCTCAGTCACCTGCCATTCCTCCGAAGAACACCAGATCAGTTCTGACATCCTAAACGTTTCCTCCCAAACTCCAGCCCCTCCAATGACCAAACCGATGCTCTCACCACAGCAGGTGCATTACATGAAGAGTCATGGACACTTCATGCCCTCCCACCCAACCCTACAGTGGCAGCAGTAACCCGCCGCCAGCACGCCACTGGCGCGCACACCCCTGCCCCCTCCCGCATCGCCATGACACCTCAGTTCGCTGCTGACGATCTCCTCACCCTCAAATGCGGATTCGTCACTCTGAACAATGACAGCTCACATGTCAAACCCCTTAGAACACATCCTCCGAGCTCCGCAAGCTCCACTCTGTCGACTACATGCTGCATCTGCAAGACGGTGTCCACACGTATGTCCCTGAGCCACTCACTGCGCCACAGCTCGTACTACCTCACGGCCAGAGGGGGAGTATGCTGACACACGCACACGATGCACCATGATGGGTGCCAGTGCCAACCGGCAAATCCAAACCACCGACAGGAAAAGGGGGAAGATCAGACCCACTGACACAGACCGACAACCATATGCACCACACAAGCATAAGTATTGTCATTTTAGGAAAACATATAGCAACCATGCTTAGACACAACCCATATTCTCTCCTCCGCAGCACTGCTAGGACCAATCTAGTAGAGAGGAGTTACTCTCAATTTTTTTTTATTATTATATAATTTCTTTTTTTTTATTATTATTTTTTTTTTAAATGTCGAATTTTTTTTGAATTTTTGAAAATAAATAAATAAATTACTTTATCGTTTGGTTTCTTTATCTCATGTCTCACTTTGTGTTTTTCATTTCCTCTCTCTCACTTTGAACCCCCTTAACCAATCCTTGAATCCAGGTCCTGAAATTGAGATCGACTTCCGCCAGTAAAGTCGTTGTAATTCGCTGTGAGAACCGTTGTCGACCGATCGAGGCCACCCGCCAAAATCATGAACGACATGATACATGATGTAAGTTCCTTGATTGACAACGTAGCCATGAATAGGATTCCGTGCTATACGATACCTCTTAGCCTTGTTCAAACGTTGTAACTTCGGCCACTGCGGGCCCCGCTAGTCTCATCCAAACCCATCTCGCCCCTTTCCCGGTAGCGCTATTCCCATATACGCAAACCCGGAAACAGGTGACTTAGTTGTCTTTTCAGTTTGCCCATTTATCGACGTTAATAATGTTTACCGGCTCAAAGACGTTGTGAATGTGGGATCACGGCAAGGCAAAACCTATGTCAAAATCCACGCTCCTAAAGTCGCTGCATATCACGATAACAACAAACAGTTGTACTTGGCCCCAAACCTAAAGATGTGTACGCTCACTAAAGACATTCACTTCCTCTGCCCGAGTAAACCCTTCATACGCGATAATACCAAGGGCATCTGCAGTTTAGAATCCATTAAACCCGACACTAGCTGCCCCGCCGAAGCAACACCACGTTCTCAAGTTGAGGTAACGCAAGCCAAAATCATCGGAAACCGATGGCTGGTCAATACCCCAGCACGAACAGCTGCCCTCACCTGCGATCAACACGACACCGCCACGCGCATTAATTTGCCCAACCAAACTTTATGGATCACTGTCCCTAAGGGCGCGATCCTCCATATTGACGAGTTAGCATTGTATCACCTCACCGACGATGAGTATCAGGCTGACATCGAAATATTTTATTGATTTGACACCGGTTGACACAGCTTTAGAAGCTATCGCCCGCCTTCTGCCCGCTGGCGCGCCAATTATACGGTCTTGGTCTGCCGCTGACACAGCGCTTTGTATTTCTACTATCGTAGGATATGTTGTGACTTTGACACTGGCCTTCCTCCTACACAAGCGAGTGAACGCCGTTCAAGAGTCTCTCAACAAATGAACGTCAGGCGTCCCGCGCCTTTTTCCGACGTGGTAAACCCAACCAAGAACCCGAACCTGAGAATTGGACCAACCTGGTTGAGACCATGCCTATACCGCCCCGTCGAGACCCCGACAATTAAACCAGTCAAAATGACCCAATTGTCAATAATGCTTAGCAAGGTATCCCTAGGTCTTCTCAAGTTTCTAACCTGTTCCTTCCCAAATTACCCTGCACCAGGTTTCAGTCAGTGATAGAGATGATGTTTGTGTCTTGTATGTGCCTGTTCTTCCTGCCCTTTTTTTTCCAGGGCCTGACGATGTTCCATCAGGGAACATCACCAAGCCAAAGGGGGATATGTAACGTATATCGGCAGGAATTCAACTGTCTCTACAAGTCACCGAAAGAATCAGCGTCTCTCTAAAACCCCTCCCCCTTCGCATCAGCGCGCGATTTCGTTCGGTCAGAGAACAAAGAGAAGTGGCCACGAGAAGATTTCCAAGAGACACATTCATTTCATGATAATAATAATTCATCTACACAAGAAACATATGGATATTAATTGTTGTACTCTTTCTCTCATATGCTTGTGTGAATGTGAATTGTTTAGAAAGGTGGGATGAGTTTATGCGTGCCTTAAACTGTATAATCCGAGTAATGTAATGTGTGTGCCTGGTAAATGCGATGTTTAGTCTCTAAATGAAGCTGGCGTCATAAGCCATAAGTTGGTGTGCATGACCGTTAAGCTTTAGCATCATGTGTGACTAAACATGCATATAAAATCTGTAAGTTTGTATCTTCCACGGAATGAATGGAATATCGGATCACGTAAATTCCACCCCAGAAAGCCTGGACATGGGCAGGGCTCCGCCCCATACGGACACTGATTGGACCAGCCGCCTGTGGGCAATGTCCAAACCGGACAGTTTTAAAACAACGCGCCTGCGTGCAGCTCGCTCTCTTGTAACTCTCTTCCTGTTCAAAAGAAACTCGCTCTCCAACGTCGCAGGGACGCCCCGGACGGCCCGCTGGACCCTCGCCTTAAGATCGGCCGAGGCAAATTATACACGGATCAAAGACTGTGTAAACGCCGCAACATTGCAGAACTTCGCATCAAACAGCCTCCGACACAGCTTTCCCCGTGACGTCACGCAGCAGTTTCAAGTCTCCACACGAGAGCAACCGAAGAAGCACGAACCGACCACGTGACAAACGTAACAAAGAACCGAAGGAGCACGTTGAACTCACGCGGGAAAACGAAACCAAAGCAACAGCCTGCTTAAAACAACGAAAGCAAGTATCATCTCTATTTCTGATTGAACTGGTAAATATGATCTGAATGCAGTAACAAAGCATACGTATTTGTTCGTGATCTTTGCTGGTTGGTTAAGTTACGAAACAGGAAATAATGTTATTATTTCAACCTTAACCTCAAAACTCCCGTATGTGTGTGTATGTTTGTGCTTTTATTAGGTAATCCATTTATGTTAGAATAGCAATATCACGAATAAACCTTTTCCATTTTATAAAGAAGTGTCTCTGGAATGTGGTTTTAAGTATTTTCATCCTTATTTGCCCAAAGATAACGTTACCTAGCTGAAACTTGAGAAATTATTAATCTCGTTTTATTGTCACCGGGGCCACGGGGCAATAGAAGTGAGATTTAATAGAGATATACTGATGTAGTAATCGCTGGACGAACACTCAAAGTATAAATCGTAAGTTAAATATTAATATTACTTCGATCAAGCAATATTGAATATTTAATAAATAATTCCCGGAGCTGAAACAATAGCTCTATATTAAACTGGCATTACAGCAGTATGTCACTCAAAAATGTGTAAAACATTCTTCGTTCACAAGTTTATTATATATTATAATTTATAAATATAGGTAAAAGGGCATTTAGTTATGCAGCCTCATTTGATTAGAACATTAATTATGTTTGTGTTTTTTTCTTATGAATGTAAGTGTATTTTAAATGATTTGGTTTTGGCTTTACCCGATTGTAATTAATTTGATTGATATGTGTCGATTTTTTCTATATGTGAATTAATGTATATGTTTTCCTTTCGAATGTTTTCATATTTAACTAAGTATGCTCTCTGTATTTGCCAGGACCCTCTTGTAAAATAAATGGTCAATGTCATAAGTTTATTTTACTGGTTACAATAAAATAGTAAGTAATTAAGTAATTTCACGTACCTCCAAACCAAACTTGTAGAAGAAATAGTTAGCAAAATATTTGAGGGAGGGCATAATGCCGTGGTCTAGATACTGGTGTGTCACACCCTGAAACATGGTGCTGCTGTGTGTTGATTGAAGGCCATTCTGAAGACGGTGATGGAGCTGATGCCGATGGACAGTCTTATCAAACACAAGGAGGCCTAAAATGAACAGGTGATTCTACTCACATAGAATCACCAACAAACAAACAAATAGATACTTAGACAGACAGCTAACCTAATCAAGCACACCTGAACTACCTAACTGAAACATTCAGGGTTAAGGCTGGAATATACTACACCAGAGGTTTTCAAACATGTCCTGGAGGACCCCCAGCACTGCACATTTTATGTATCTCTCTCATCTAACACTTATGATTTCATTCATTAGCTCATTAGTAAACTGCAAGACCTGAACTGGGTGTGTCTGATAAGGGAAACATGCTACATGTGCCATGCTGGGGGTCACAACAAACGCTAGGCATCATACACTTGCTGACTTTGTAAATGGTTACAGAAGAAAGACTGCCCATCATATTATACACTAGAGGGGTATTCCAGAAAACAGGTTATGTGACATACCTGGGTATGTTTAAGGGTAAGTAATCAGATCATTTCAGCTTTCAGTTCCAAAAACGGAGGTAACTTTCAGTGTATGTAAGTAGCCATATCAACTTATTCTCTGAACAAAACCTGCTCCAGAGTAGGTTCTTTGTCATGGTTAGTTCAATTCAGAGCTATCAGCGCACGTGCGACCTACTGACGGCAGTGGGTGTGACAGATTGTGCACAATATTACATATTACAACATACTTATCAAAAATATATATATATATCGTTGTATGTTATTATATTGTTACATATTAAAGTTATTGATATGTATTAATTGTAAAACACTATTTTAACAACGTAATGTTTATTTGATTCTATTACATTTTATTATCATGGATCTGCATTTTCTATAACATATTTCTATATTTCTTCTTTTTCTTAGCATCCGTTTCCATAGAGACTCATCGCTCATCTCTCTGTTAAGTATGTCTTGTTTGTTAACCAGGAACATACTCTGGGTTGAATGAACTTACTCCCGGATGCGTTTTTGGAACCAGCATACCTTGAGTCAGCAAGGTTTGGGTTAATCAACTGAGAATTCTGGGTTTAGCAGATGGTAAGTTAACCCTGGTTTCTGGAATACACCCCAGAAATGCAGGAACATGGTTGGTAAATAATTGTGCTAGAGTGCTTATCAAAACAAAAGAAATATGATCATATGAGCCCAATTTAATCATAATTACATATAAATTGAAATGCCTATTCATTTTTGTGTACATTTAAAAAATGTGATAAAACGTATCATGCTTTAAATGTTTTGGGTCCTTAGTACCCAAGTGAGCTAATATCACATTAGAGTCAATTATTTTAATAAAAAAATACTTTTACCCAAAGACAGGGTAGGATGCGATCCTCACACTTCCTCAGTCCGCCAACATACACTGCTGGATCTACTGGTGCCAAATACAGAACTGAATTCCTCAATAGCTCTGCTTTGTTATCACCAGTCCAACTCTCATTAGATGATGACAGGCCCTTTGGGAAAGTTGGAATATTAAATAACTTGGATACATCTATTTGGACATTTAAAAGGGTAAACTGTGCTACATTCACTTTATTGTCAGCTCAGCTCCTAGTAGGCAACAGTCCTACAAAGTTTAGTTCCAACCCTGCTCCAACACACATATCAAATATGCCTGAATGACTTGATAAGCTTTATTTCGGTTAAAGCTAAACTCTGAAGGGCTATGGTCCTCTTGGAACTGAGTTTGACACCCCTGATCTAATGCATGCCATGGCAAACCCTATTCATGTTTGTTTTGTAAACCTTTCACACCTCTGCCAGGTATGAGATATAATAATCATTATTCTTTCAGCATTATTATAATTTTGTTATTATGCACTACACTTGCCCAATTTTTTTTTTCATGTATATCCTATATAAAATGTGTAATGTATATATAAAATTATGTCAGTACTTTATTTTACAGTCCATGTGCATACTAGGTATTTATTATAGTAATTACAATAACTGAGTAATAACTAGGTACTAACTCTGAACCTACCTCTAAACCTAATCTTAACCATGTATTTACCTCATATTACCAGTACTTTCAGTATGTAAATTAAATGTACACATAAGTTCACATACTGTAAAATAAAGTACAACCATAATTATCTTTCTAAGGCAGCAGAAACATAAATAATACTTACAGCAGTGCAGTTTGAAGAATACTCGGATGGTTTAATAATTTTGAGCTGGTACATCATTTTACACACAACAATCACACAGGCCCAAACAGAAGACACATTGGAAGCCAAAGGCCGCAGTCTTGAGTATGGCAGAGCAAATGTCCACAGCACCAAAAACAACATGTTCATCAGTGATACCTGAAATATATGGATACAAGAGTGTGTGTACCTGCAACATTGTATATTTACTAGTTGAGGGTGACTCTGCATCCAGGTACTTTATGTGCATGCTGTACACTGGTTTATGTCTTACCTCCTTCACACATACCCAGATGATGCCTGTAGAGACTAGTTTGAAGCTGTGGAGCTCCAGTATTCTCCAGCACAGCTCCTGACCTCTCCATAACCACAAAACAGCTTGCAGGGTCAACTCATGCACCCTTTCCACCACCACCAACCACTGGTTCACTACGGGTACTGCAATACATGCAGGCATTCTAATTACATTTTGAAAATGAGCAGTGTGATTTTTGTTCCCCCTTTAATTTAAAATAAGCAAAAGCATATAGAAGAATATAACTTATGGTTTTCTACATGATGACTGTGGTGTAATGAGCTTTATTCAATCAGCATTAGATATGTAGTGTCAGTTCTGTGACATATCACTTCAAATTCACTTCAAAAACCCATACGTTATATTTAGTTCAAATAATTATGCAAGTTAGAATATTGTCTCAGATATATCCAGGAAGTGTTAGCAGTCATATTCTGTTGTACTTAATTAGTAATTACATTTTTGCACAGATGGACATGGAGATAGGGATGTCGCGGAAAAAGGGTTCGATGATGGGCATGTGGAGAAGTGTATGCAAATGTCTGTTGTTACTGTAGTGAACTGGGCTAATGAATGTTTTCTGCTTTTCTAAAATAAAATACAAATATATAATTTGAATACTAAAACGTTTGGACAACAGTTGGAGCAAGGGAGAGTAGTCAGTTTTCTGGCAATATGTATGAAATCAAACTATTTGTTGCATCTATAAATTTTAAAAATCGATGTATTTGAGGGAAAAATCCCTTTACTGAGCAAACTATTAGAGAATGTGTTGTTGGAGGAACTAGCACAGATGTTCAGTAAATAACAACTTTCTCACATAGAGCTTGTTGCATGGATTATGGGTATGGTGATCTTTAAACCAAATTGTTCAGGTAGGAACTTGACTTACTGTCATCTTCTAATTCTTTTTCATGATGTTCGTCCAAGGAGGAAGATAAAATATTAATTTTATCACCACATTTTCCATAGATCTGCCTTTCCGTCAACCTTTAATAGAAACAATAACATTATACCACAGATGAGATGTGTTGTGATTCTCACTCTTCCCCCGTTTTTCCTCATGGACAAAAAAAGCTGCAGTATCTATGAAATGTGTCACCAATTACTATAACCATGAGAAAAGCATTGAAGCCAGGCATCTCCAACGTGATTTAACCATTAATGTACTGTACGTAGCTTTGAAATGTCTCCATAGCAGTGGCGTGCAGTGTTTTTTTTTAAATGAGGAGGCAGATATATATATATAGTTTACAATAGTAAACAATAGTTTATGACCTTGAAAATGTGATATGAAAAAATTCAAAATACACGAAAAGGTGCATTTTGCCCGACGTGAGCCAAGGATTCTAACGACATAAGACATTTGAGCCTGTGACTGACAGTTTAGTAGTTTAGTTATTTCATACTTTTGATCGCTGTAGCGCCCCCGTCAGGCCGATTGGGGCGGGCTTTGTTCATGTTATAGGCGGTGTGAGTCCTACCATACATCCAAGTTTCAAGTCTCTACAGCTTAAATTTTGGTCTGCACAATCAGTATTACGTGGAGATCACTGATCTGTGACCAATGTAGGGTTTCTAATAACAACCCACAACTTAAGCAAGGAGCTGAATTAATAAAAAAACAACTAGTTTCCTGTAACAGAGGGGAGGTTTGCTGAATTGTCAATAATAACAACCAATTATATTAGAGAAAATATATGTACTGAATCATATCATCTTTGCCATGCACCTATATGAACTGTTGGGTTTTTTTGTCAGGAGGATTATCTGTGACTGATATGAGGTCCTCCTGTATATGATTAAAGCATATTCAAAGGCACTGTCTGGAGCAGCTGTGTCCTGGAGGGCCGGTGTCCTGCAGAGTTTAGCTCCAACCCCAATTAGACACACCCAAACCAACAAATCAAGCTCTTACTAGAGATAGGAACTTCCCGGTAGGTGTGTTGAGACAAGTTGGAGCTAAACTCTGCAGGACATTGGCCCCACAGGATCGAGTTTGGGCACCCTTGGTATAGAGCAGTGGTCTCAAACTCAATTCCTGGAGGGCCACAGCTCTGCACAGTTTGGCTCCAACCAGCTCCAAATCACACCTGCTTGGAAGTTTCTAGTAATCCTGAAGAATTTCATTACTGATTAGCCGAATCATGTGTGTTTGATTAGGGTTGGAGCTGTGGCCCTCCAGAAATTGAGTTTGAGACCGATGGTCTAGAGTCTGTATGTTACTGTAGCAGGTTAGTTGAACACTAAAAATCTTGAGTATCATTAGTGATAGTGTTCAAATGTGGAAAAACGTTGCCGACTCTGCAAACCTTGCCAGTAGACGTGCTAGAGTATAAATGTGTATGCATCACCAGAAAATGCTTTGGAAATATATCACCAGTAGATGAGACCGCAGCAGGTATCTTAAGTCAGGTGCACAGGTGAATTTCTACTATAGGATGTACTCATTTATGCTGTGCATTGTAACTTTGGAGTTCTATTCTTTTTATTTGCTCTGGTTCATCGACTTACTGATTAATTAATTAATTAATTCCTTAGATCCTATACTGTTCCTAAATACTTTATAATGTTTCCACTGCATTTCTGACCATTCACTGTTTGTTGTTTCCATGGTGGTTCCAGTTTTATCCTTTTGTGTATGCTTATTGATGTGTGCATGTACTGTACCATCAGCTTCTGTGGCTTGAATGGTTATTTAATGCAGTGGTTCTCAACCACATCCTTGGAGTACCCCCAACATTAGACATGTATCATGTCACCTTCCATTCCTATCAAAAATTATTCCACTTTGTATAGTCTCTAACAACTGAAATGGGTGTGTCAAACAAAGGAGACATGCTAAATGTGCAGTGTTGGGGTACACGAGAAATGTGGTTGGGAACCACTGCTCTAATAAACTCTAACAAGAACTTAAGTTTGTGTCCACCCTTCACTCACCATTTCTTCAATTTCTCAGTGTTTTTCTTCATCCTGTAGTGAGTAAAAACACAGTAAATGTTTATTAAAAGAGTTTTCATAGTATACAAAACATGAAGGTGCTTTGGATTGGAAAATAAGGGGACCATATGATCCAGGTAATGCAGGTTATAATAAAGAACCAGCTACCCTGGGTGCAATGAACATGAGACATTTACACACGCACACACACATGGGATGGAATGCTGATGAAATGATCAAAGTCGTAACACTGCCTGCAATAAACCATCAAAGCTATTCTTGCCTGATATACCACCTGAAATCAAAACATGTTAGCGAGTTCTACAGCATAACCCTGGGCCAGAAACATTGGCCCTTCACGGAAATGTATATGTATATATCATATATAAAGGGATCACTTACATCACACAATAGATCTTGATGAATGATATATTCATGTTGAAAAAAATTTTTTATACATACTATGTAATTCATTGAGAACAAAATGATGTGACAATGGTCAATACAAGGCAGCCGATGGAAGGCTGGATACATTTTTGTTTGTTTGTCCGGACATTTTTTATTTTTGTATTTAAATTTTTTAATAGTTACACATTTTTATCAGAGCAGCAGTAGTACTTTGTAAAAGAAGAAGAATAGTAATAAGAAGATGATGAAATATATTAAAATTGTAATTCAAATTCACTGGCACATCATGTAATTAATTAAACATTTTAGTGGATTGAGAACCCTGATATATATATTTTGCCTTATGTTGGACATAACAGATTAGAGGAGACAGGAAGCAATGAGAGGAGAAAGACTAGAGCTTAGACTAAACTTGGGTGTTAGGTTTTAATGTGTCAATATTAGAGCAATGCCTAATATACGGAACAAAATTATAAATGCAACACTTTTGTTTTTGCCCACATTTTGTATGAGCTGAATTCTAAGATATAAGATCTATTATATATACAAAATACTTATTTTTCTCAAATATTTTTCACAAATCTGTCTAAATCTGTGTTAGTGAGCACTTCTCCTTTGCCGAGATAATCCATCCACCTCACAGGTGTGACATATCAAGATGCTGATTAGACAGCACGATTATTGCACATGTGTGCCTTAGGCTGACCACAATAAAAGGCCACTCTAAAATGTGCATTTTTATCACACAGCACTATTACGTCCGCTAGGGGTAAGACGCAATAAATTAAAAGGACAAGACTTCCGGCAGGCAGTCAGACCAAAAAGGACCCAAACAAAATCACAATCACTTATAAAGTACATTTATTGTAAATAAATTAGGGAAAACCACCAATAGTTAGCAGATCTCCTTAAGGGACCCACGGTCCAACCAAAAATAATATTAAAGCAATACAAATTTGTTGGCAAAGAAATATAAAGAGGAAAAAAAAAAAAACTAGCTTAATCTAGTGGCATCTTTCGTCAGAGAGACCCAAGGCCAAAATAACAAACAAAACCAATCTAAAAATAAATCAGCAATATAACTAACCTACCACAAAGAAAGGAAAGGAAAATAAATACAATCAATCTAACCTAACTACTCTTAACATAAACATCATACAAATGAGGGTTTAAACAAAAGAAAGCAGGTCTCTCCTACATTTCTACCACATTCCAAACTAAACCAATAATCAAACGAAATATTCAAAAGCACTAAAGACAGTTTGGTCTGGCGGCCAACGGGAAGCCTGGAGTAGTGCGACCGACCCGAAGTCACACCCGCCCTCTTCTGAAGAACGGAGGATCCATTTTATAGAGAACCGTCAGCTGATCACCCAATTACTGCTAATAAGCAGCAAGACATAGCAAATCAGCGGTGACCGGAAACTCAAAGAAAACATCCAACAGAATACAAATATTATGAAAAACACAATAAGAAACAAACATCATAACGTAACAAGCACAATGCCACAGATGTCGCAAGTTTTGAGGGAGCATGCAATTGGCATGTTGAATGTCCACCAGAGCTGTTGCCCGTGAATCATCTCCAAAGGCGTTTCAGAGAATTTGGTATCCAACCGGCCTCACAACCGCAGACCACGTTTAACCACAACAGCCCAGGACCTCCACATCCAGCATCTTCACCTCCAAGATCGTCTGAGACCAGCCATCCAGACAGCTGCTGCAACAATCGGTTTGCATAACCGAAGAATTTCTGCTCAAACTGTCAGAAACCGTCTCAGGGAAGCTCATCTGCATGCTCATCGTCCTCATCGGGGTCTCGACCTGACTGCAGTTCGTCTTCGTAACTGACTTGAGTGGGCAAATGCTCACATTCGATGGCGTCTGGCACTTTGGAGAGGTGTTCTCTTCATGGATGAATCCCGGTTTTCACTGTACAGGGCAGATGGCAGACAGCGTGTATGGCATCGTGTGGGTGAGCAGTTTGCTGATGTCAACGTTGTGGATGGAGTGGCCCATGGTGACGGTGGAGTTATGGTATGGGCAGGCGTATGTTATGGACAACGAACACGGGTGCATTTTATTGATGGCATTTTGAATGCACAGAGATACCGTGACGAGATCCTGAGGCCCATTGTTGTGCCATTCATCCACGACCATCACCTCATGTTGCAGCATGATAATGTACAGCCACATGTTGCAAGGATCTGTGCACAATTCCTGGAAGCTGAAAACATCCCAGTTCTTGCATGGTCAGCATACTCACCGGACATGTCACCCATTGAGCATGTTTGGTATGCTCTGGATCGGTGTATACGACAGCATGTTCCAGTTCCTTCCAATATCCAGCAACTTCGTACAGCCATTGAAGAGGAGTGGACCAACATTCACACAGGCCAACAACCTGCTCAACTCTATGCAAAGGAGATGTGTTGCACTGTGTGAGGCAAATGGTGGTCACACCAGATACTGACTGGTTTTCGGACCCCCCGGACCCCCCCAATACAGAAAAACTTCACATTTTAGAGTGGCCTTTTATTGTGGCCAGCCTAAAGCACACCTGTGCAATAATCATGCTGTCTAATCAGCATCTTGATATGCCACACCTGTGAGGTGGATGGATTATCTCTGCAAAGGAGAAGTGCTCACTAACACAGATTTAGACAGATTTGTGAACAATATTTGAGAGAAATAGGCCTTTTGTGTACATAGAAAAAGTCTTAGATCTACGAGTCCAGCTCATGAAAAATGGGGACAAAAACAAAAGTGGTGCGTTTATTAGGGCTGTCGCGATAACCGCAATATCGCAATAGCGCACAATTAACGAGCATACAGTGCCCTCCACTAATTGGCACCCTTGATAAATATGAGCAAAGGCGACTGTGAAAATAAATCTGCATTGTTTATCCTTTTGATCTTTCACTCAATAAATTCACAAAATTCTAACCTATCATTGAAGTAAAACAATTGAAAGTGGGGAGAAAATATCATGATGAAATAAATGTTTTTCTCCAATGAATGTTGGCCACAATTATTGGCACCCCTAGAAATTCTTATGAGTAAAATATCTCTGAAGTATATTCCCATTCATATTTACATGTTTTAGCACACCAGGGTGACTAGGAGCATGAAATTGTCCAGCCATGACTTTCTGTTCCACAGGATTATAAATATGAGGAACACAAAGGTCAAATTCCCTTTATCATCCATCACAATGAGAAAAAACTAAAAATATATTTCTGATGTGAAGAACAAGACTGTTGAGCATCACAAAATAGAAAGTGGCTGTAAGAAAAGAGTTAAAACATTGAAAATCTCCATTCCCACCATCAGGGTAATAATTAAGAGGTTCCAATCAACCAAAAATGTAAAAAATCTGCCTGAAAGAGGACGTGTGTCTATATCGTCCTAATGAATTCTGAGGAGGAGAATTTGAGTAGCCAAAGACTCTCACTCCTCACTCATCCAAAAACAAACTCCAGCAAATTAAGTTGTCAGACACGACTGGAACTTCAAATGGCACTGGCTTCTATTGTCAGATGAAACTGAAAAAAAATACTTTTTGTCAGCAACCCCACCAGATGAGTTTAGTACAAACAGGGATAAAAAAGTACCCCATGTCCACGGTTAAATATACTGCTGGATCTTTAATGTTGTGGGCCTGTTTTTCTGCTGGAGGGCCTGGACATATTGTTCAGATGCATGGCATCATGGATTCTATCAAATACCAACAGATAAAAAAATCAAAATCTGACTGCCTCTGTTAGAAATCTTATAATGGGCCATGTTTTGATCTTCCAGCAAGACAACAATCCAAAACAAACATCAAAATAAACACAAAAATGGGTCACTGAGCACAAAATGAATCTTTTACCATTGCTGTCTCTGTCCTCTGACCTGAACCCTACAGAAAATGAGTGGGGTGAACTGAAGAGAAGAAGCACCGTCATGGAGCTGTGAATCTGAAGGATCTGGAGAGATTCTGTATGAAGAAATTGGTTTCTGATCTCTTGTCAGGTGTTCTCCAAACTCTTCAGGCATTATAGGAGAAAACTCAGAGCTGTTACCCTGGGAAAAGGACGTTGCAATAATTGGGTGCCAATAATTGTGGCCAACATGAAATAGTGAAAGCATTTATTTCATCATGAGATTTTCTCCCCACTTTCAATTGTTTTACTTCAATGATAGGTTGGAATTTTTTGAATTTTTTGAATGAAAGATAAAAAGGATAAACAATGCAGATTTATTTTCACAGCCGCCTTTGGTCATATTTACCAAGGGTGCCAATATTAGTGGAGGGCACTGTAACTGCAGAGGAATGCACCAACTGCAGCAACCACGATGTTTCCGTATTTTTTTTTCGTACGGTTACGCCCTTCTCATTTTATACTTCGTGCATGTGTTCTGAATATTAGTAATGATAACAATGTGTACCATGCTGATTTGTAAAGTGGCTCAGTAAATTTGCACTTAACAAGCCTAAACAGACAGTGAATGAGATAGAGATAGACTGATCTCGTCTGATTACCTGTGTCTGTCCTTCAGGCCGAGTCATGTATATTTGTGAAAACAGGTTGTCATGTCCAAGGAAAGGAAAATCTGTCTCAGCATTGACACATTGCTGGTCAGCTGAGCCTTAAAAAGTGGCGCTCAAAGTTAAAATGATTTCAACAGCATGTTTCATTACATATCTCTTTGAATGAATCAGCCATTTGAATGTGCAGTTGAATGAACGGTTAAAGACTCACTCAAAGACAGTCTCTCACCGCCTTGTGGTGAAACAATGAAACTGCACTGAATAACAGCCCGTCTAGAACATGCAGGTGAAATATCAACAGAAAAAGTTTTTGTCAGTCAGATTCGAGGAACAGAACTAACTGTTATATATATATGTAAGCTAACAATGGACTAACGATCTTCTTGTCAAGTTAATGTTTTGTTATGTGGATTGTTATTTTGTCATTCTCTTCTGTTTACTTCTCTTCGTGTTTCAACAAAATTTTGTTTCGGTTTCATTGGTTTATGAATATGACCTCGTTACATCGTAATACATTCACACACATATTATATATGCATGTATTTATGTATGTATGTGTGTGTATGTGTGTGGTAATATCGCATACCGTGCTATTAAGCTACTCAAAATTATCACAAGAGAAATTACTTCACCGCAACAGCCCTATTCAGTTACTTTATCCACCACTGAGAAATTCAGAGAATATATTACTCTATATTGTTCACATTTATAGTAAGCCTATTTCACATGCTATCAAACAAAGCTAAAAAAAAAACGTATTTTCTCTGAGACCTAAGTATTGCAATAATAAAACATTGGGAGTTTGGGACAAAGCTACAGCAAGAGGTCAAATACTCACGTATCAAAAATCCCCTTCAGTGTATCCTTCAGGTCTTCTTCTCTGAAATTATATCATGTTAATATAATTATGTTTCAAATAATGTACCATTAAAATAAATGTAATGCATTGGCTTGCCTCAGTGTTAATTTTGACAGGCATTTTTATTTAGTCTTAGTCTTTATCTTGAAACGAAAATGCTTAATAGTCTTAGTCACATTTTAGTCATTTGAGTCATTCATAGTTTTAGTCTAGTTTTAGTCGACGAAAAATCATTACATTTTAGTCAACTTTTAGTCAAACAGCAGTTACCAACATTTATTTTAGTAGCTATTTTATATGTAGTATTCAAACAAAAATAGTAATTCATTCTTCTCTCTTTAGACCAAATCAGTTAAGCTTATGATACATTTTAATCATGGATTTAATTACTAGAATAAATGTTATTAAATGTAAATTAAACAAATTTTTTAGATACAATAGGCTTACTCAGTGTTGTCAACTTAGTGACTTTTTTTTAAAAGCGCCTAGCGACGAATCTAGCGACTTTTGGACAAACCTTAGCAACTTTCCAAATGTCGCCAGTACTGTCCTGCGAGCATGAGATCTTGAGTTACACCTCTACCTGTGTCTGCTCTGATCAGTGAGCGCTGGCTCCGGCTGAGGAGCAGCAGAGCTGACATAGATGTCAATGAGCTGCGCATGTGCACACGGTGTTGCCACGGACCAATCACTTGCCTGCCTCTCCTTTGTTTGAAATAAAACTATTTAATTTGACCGGTTTTTCTTCTTTCTTTCCGTTTTTTTTTATGCACTTATATTACTCACTGTCACTCATAGAGCTTTAGTTAATTCCGGTTTCTGAACTCCTCTGAGATCGTTTACTGGGCTACGTCTGAGAGATTGTACGTGATTGTACTTACTCATACACAACAATAAACTTAATTAAACTTATTAAACTCATATACACATATAAAAAGCATATATACATATAACTTTAAATACCACTTTATTAAAGATATACACAAATGTAAAATACAAATAATAAAATATAAATACATAATACAAATATAAAAAACTGTACATAATACAAATACACGTTTAAAATAGCTAAAATGTCACACTCTAAAATATATAATAGGCCGTGATTACGTCATTAATATGCAAATTTACACATGACGTCATCTAGCGACATTTAGCGACTTTTCAAGCAGACTTTAGCTACTTTCCATTGAAAATAGTTGGCAACACTGGGCTTACTTAAGTATACATTCATTTAACATTTTTTGTTGGTTAACATTGATGATAGATAATTATGAATGCTGTCCCTTTAAGATAGAAGGTATGCATGTAATAATGACACGCATTCAGTTTTGACCCACTTGTTTACGCTCACTTAAGCCATAACCGACTGTACTGTACATGAGATACTCTGACTCTAGTCTACACGATAGACATTTGGACTGCTGTGTGTGTATTTGAGCAGTGAGCACTGATCACGCTGTATGATAACTGAAGAAGTGGAGCATGCGAGAGATAGAGCACTTCTATAAGCGCGATTCCGCCTATCCCGCCTTTAATCAACAACTAATTGCGACTCCCGGGAAAAACAGGACATCTGGTAACCCATTCCCTAACCCTTCGTGTGCTGAGGGAGACTTAAGAAATGTGCAGTGATAGTAGGGCTCCAGGCCAGGTTTGAAACCCCCTGATTAAACTAGATTTTCCTTAATATAATTAACAAAGAACTGCATGTTGTGGAGTTTTTTTAGTCTGATGATATTAAATATAATCTTTCCTGGGTTTGATTATTAGTTTCAAAGGACATATGTGCATTGTGTTTGTATGTCTGAATATTTTAACACACCTGCTAATTCTGTTCCTTGTCACTGTCAGAATATCAGTCAGAGAGAGGAAATCCTTGTTGAAATAATGCAGCTGAAGAATGCAGGCCAGAAGAAAGAAGGCTGGCACCAAGATTCGTGCAAATAGTTCAATGGTGTCAAACTGTTCAAGCCCAATGTCTCGCAACCTGACACAAAATGAACACAAAAATTACATTATTTGTGCAAGTGCAACTGCAGTGTAAAAGTACTCATGCCACCTCTGAACCGCATTAAAATGTGTACATACAGTGATTAAGTGACCAAACTGAATTTGACATGAAAGATAATGGATACATTTCAGGTTTTAAGATTTTTTTTTAAATCATACTATAAAAGCATTTTTAATCTAAAGATAACATATGCCCCTGAAATCAATTTAAATAGGCAAATATTAAACCCCACATGTCCCTGTTTATGAATTACAAATTAATTATAATATTTATGTGTCTACATGGCAGTACTTACCTCTCCTTTGGTATGCCTAATATCTGTTGGAACAGGTTACATACACTTTTAAACTGGTACACGTAGATCAGGATCAACACTAGCATAGAGTATCCGACCACTACTGCCCAGAAATGCTTCAATACAGTCCTCCATACTTCATAATGTATCTAGACACAAGCATTACATCAATATTGAAGTCAAATTCAAAACCCATTTTACTTAGACAATGTGACACATTTACAAGTGTAATTACATTCCATTAGAGAACAATATATATATATATATATATATATATATATATATATATAATATATATGGATAGGGGTTATAGGGGTATAACGGTTCACAAAATTCACGGTTTGGTTCCATACGGCGCAGTGATGTCACAGTTCGGTATGTTTTCGATATGGGGGGAGGGGCAATTGGTTATGTCACAATGTTGGAAATATTTCTGTTTTAAATCATGAAGGCGAGCCAATTTTAATTATAGGACTATAATTCATTGTAAGTAGCCTATGGCTTTTTTTAAGAATTGAGGAGTAAATAGCCTAATCTTATCTTCGTAGCGCCTCGGTTATGTGGTAATTATTGCGGGGCAAATTAATTATAGGCTACTTTTAGTTTAATAATAAAAGTAACTTCATAATAATAATAGTCCTTATAAAATTAAGAATGTAACAGGCCTACATTAATTGGAAATATCTAATCAGGGCTCTAGACTCATTCTTCCTACTGGTCGCTCTTTTGCGACTAATTATCTCAGTTGGTCGCACAAGCACATAATTTGGTCGTTATTTTATTATTAGTTATTATTTTTTGCTACAACATGGGATTAATCGATGCATGCTGATGAACTTTTATCATAGTTTATAGTTATATTGTAACGAAAGTTGTTTTTCGTGACGCCAATGTTGTACCGAACCGTGACACCAGTGTTTTACCGAACCGAACCGTGACACCAGTGTTGTATCGAACCGAACCGTGACACCAGTGTTGTATCGAACAGAACCGTGACACCAGTGTTGTATCGAACTGAACCGTGACACCAGTGTTGTATCAAACCGAACCGTGACACCAGTGTTGTATTGAACCAAAGAATGACACCAGTGTTGAATCGAACAGAACCATGACACCAGTGTTGTATCGAACCGAACCGTGACACCAGTGTTGTTTCGAACAGAACCGTGACACCAGTGTTGTATTGAATTGAACTGTGACACCAGTGTTGTATCGAACCGAACTGTGACACCAGTGTTGTATCGAACAGAACCATGACACCAGTGTTGTATCGAACCGAACCGTGACACCAGTGTTGTATCGAACCGAACCGTGACACCAGTGTTGTATCGAACAGAACCGTGACACCAGTGTTGTATCGAACCAAACCGTGACACCAGTGTTGTTTCGAACAGAACCGTGACACCAGTGTTGTATTGAATTGAACTGTGACACCAGTGTTGTATCGAACCGAACCATGACACCAGTGTTGTACCAAACCGAACCGTGACACCAGTGTTGTACCGAACCGAACCGCGAAACCAGTTTTGTATCGAACCGAACTGTGATACCAGTGTTGTACCGAACCGTGACACCAGTGTTGTATCGAGCCGAACCGTGACACCAGTGTTGTACCGAACCGTGACACCAGTGTTGTACCGAACCGTGACACCAGTGTTTTACCGAACTGAACCGTGACACCAGTGTTGTACCGAACCGAACTGTGACACCAGTGTTGTACCGAACCGTGACACCAGTGTTGTATCGAGCCGAACCGTGACACCAGTGTTGTACCGAACCGAACCGTGACACCAGTGTTGTATCAAACTGAACCGTGACACCAGTGTTGTACGGAACCAAACCGTAAATGTTGTGAACCGTTACACCCAAAATATTCATAATATCACACATGCATGATACACACACATAAACATAAATTAGCTAAGGCATGTTGTTGCAAGCTAACCACTGACCGCACAAAATTTATATTTTACAGTGAAATAATAATTCAGGAAAAAACTTTAAATTAAAATGGTCTGTAAAACATGTAATAAACATAACATAAAATGTCAGTATAAGTTTGTCCACTTTACTTAAATTAGGATATTTTACTTTCTTTTTTAAATGAGCTTTTGTTTGGCAGCAGTTGCTGCAAGTTTTTTCACACAGTGTAGGTTATAAATGATTGCCTTTTTTGTAAACTAAATGATGTTTAGTACTGTGCATCGTCCTGCCTTTCATTCCAGTTTCAAATTATATTAAACTAGTTTGCATTAGTTTATTTAGAGTTTATACTAAAAATTTTTAAAATAATAATAATAAAATGTTAACACAGGTTGCCCCCATATGTTTTTATATTGATGTGTATACAAATTATCTAAAGTGGTAAAAATAATCTATACAATTATTTTTGGGAATATATGCTTTATAGAATATGTTTTTTTCAAATCAAAGTCTACAAATATGCTTCAGGGGGGTCTATGAACTAATACAAATACTATTTAGATTTTTAAATAGTTAATCAATAACCATTAAACAAATTTAAATATCTCTGCCAGATAAAGCAGAAACATGATGAAACAAGGACAACGGTTTTTAATTCAGAAACTTGGTTGTTTATTATAACCGAATGTTCATTGGTTTTCTTAAGTCAAGTTATAAGCATTTTAATGTAATAAACTCTACAGGTTGTCTGAGAATATGGATCAGGAATCTCTGGTTTGGAAAAAAGTGAACACTTGGTTGTAGCTCACCTCATACAGAACCACAAAGAAGAGAAATAAGCAGATATAGAGGATTTTGTAGACTGCAACTTTGTCAGAGAAACTGACAAAGAAGAACATGAAGCAGCAGCAGAAGATCCAGTACTTCACCAAAATGCCTTTAACTAATGCTCCCAATATAATCATCATTTGAGAGGTATTACTGATATCACCTATAATAGAAACATACACATTTTAACATTACATTTATTATTTTGCAATTAAGATAGTGTTATTTTTTAAACAAACATAAAGGACATAGATAAGGCTTTCCTTTATGTCTCAACATCGCTAAACCTTGCGGAAAGCAACTTAAGATAGCCAAAAGATGTACTAGCTTAGACCATCATAAATGAACAATGACCAGCAAACCTGTTTGAACTTCTTTCTTTTCAAATACATGTATGTATTAAAATACTCGATATAGTTGTCTGAGATTATATATGTGTTCCTGTGGCTCAGTGGTAGAGCATTGCGTTAGCAGCGCAAAGGTTGTGGATTCGATTCCCGGGGAACACATGTACTGATAAAAATGTATAGCTTGAATGTAAGTCGCTTTGTATAAAAGCGTCTGATAAATTTAAATATATTCAACTGCATTGTTTTCTGAGTTTTCTCAACTAAATTAACTGTTTTAGTTGAAATTGAGGCAGGGCCAGGGAATACATTGAATATTGTAATAATAGTAATAATAATGTTTTATGTATATAGCGCATATCCAGAGCTCAAGGACATATTACAAAGCCAAAAATTCATCACAAACACCAATGACTTGTACATTCATTATATGGACAAAAGTACTGGCACCACTTATTTAGAAGAGAAAAAGATATTTCAAAACTGTGGCAACAAAGATATGCATGTTCTTAAAAAATGTATTTCCACCTCTGTTGCAACAGTTTTGAAGTGTATGAAATGATTGTACCCATATGTACAAGTCATTAGTGTTTGGTGATGAGTTTGTGGCTCATTTAAAGTCACACCAGAGGTGTTCAGCTGCTTTCTGCAGACCAGTCAAGTTCTTCCACACTGACTGAATCATCATTTCTCTTTGATTCTTGTCTTATACACAGATACACTGTCATGTTAGAATAGAAAAGAGTCCTGTCCAAACTGTTGCTATACAATTAGAAACACACAATTCCCTAGAATATCATTATATGCTTAAACTTTAAGATTTGTACTCATGGAAATTACTAAAGCAGTCAAACCTTTCATTAGACAGGGTACCAATACTTTTGGCAATATAGTGTAAGATTAAAAAAAAAGATGTTTGTGTTTTCTTTGTATGAAGCAATAAGTGGTCAGTACATGAACATTTAAAAAATACTTTGTAACAAATGCTGTCGCACTCCCTTACAAAAAAAGTATGTATGTCATGCACAGACTGAATTAAACTATTTTTAAATAATAAAAAAGATATGCATACATGATTGTACTTTGACTTCCATTAAATGGTCTGCTGTCTGCAGCTCCTCTTCATTTTTTTCTTTCAGCTTTTGTCTAAGTAAAATCCAGAAACTGAATGTGTACAAAACCTGCAAAGAATTAATTAGACTGTAAAAAAGCATGGGAAAGATACACATAGGTCTATACAATTTTGATGACACTTTAGAATGCCGTTTGGTTATTAAAACAAATAACTATACAGGAACAAAAAGTAATACAACAGTAACATTTAGTAACTAATTTCAATTATAACACAAAACCCTGATTAACAAATTAGTAAGTAATAGCACTTAATTGCTATAATGAGATAATTAATTATTAGTTAATAAGTAACTACTATTTTTCATACCTCCTGGATGACCACTAGGAACTACTATATACAGGCCCATATTTAATGCAATTAATGCATAGTGTGTACTTAATTCTGAAGTGAAGATCATGGTGACCCACTAGTAATGACTCGGAAGTTAGTAATTAATCATTGTCATTGAAGTCATTAGAGGTTTTTGTAAGGATTTTGATAGTAATAACTCCTTCTTGATGGATTATTGGTTATTTAGAATAGTATTATTGTAACCAGTGTTGGGTAAGTTACTTTCAAAAAGTTATTAATTACAGTTATTAAATACTTCACCAATATTGTATTTAAATTACTTTACTAATTGCTCTGTCTGAAAAGTAACTTAGTTACTCAACAAGTAACATAATTATTAAAATAATTAAGCTACATCTTAAAATCCATATAAACCTTAATATAAATTAAACTCTTTATTCTTTCAATTTGAGTCAAACATAGAATAGTTTATACATTTAGATCTAAAACAACTGCAATACTTAAACTTTTTTTATAAAAAAAATTTAACCTTCTTTGGTTAACAAATATAAATAATCTATAAAATATCTGAATAACAAAAAAGCTTAAAAGTTAAACAATACATTTCACTTGGCAAGATGTTCAGGAAAAGCCCAACTAGTAAAATCTGTACAGGTTATTGTAAAGATAACTCGTTAGCTAATGTAGGTAAGAATAAATGACAGAAATGATCTTCTCTGCTGAATAAAGCTGTGTCAGATCGTGTTGTTCTTATGAGGTAAATTCCTCATAGTAGGTCTTCTTTCAAAAATGATAATTTTTATTTTTTATTTATCTTTTTTTGTATCTAGGTGAGGGCGTTTGCGCGCTGGTAACTGTATATAATGAGCTCAGATACGGCAAAGACTGTACCTCAGTTTCATACGGATTACATAATCAGATAGCATTCGTTTTCGATTTGAATTCCTTCATTTAAAAGTAGAAACTTCAAGATTTCAGATACAGGAAAGACTGGTCTCGCTTTACTTTTTATGGGGATTACTTAATCAGAAATATTTTGTTTTTATTTGAATTCGTTCATTTAAAAGTAGACACTTCAAGCTTTCAGATAGCTACAGCAAAGACTGCACCATGCTTTAGTTTCCTACGGATTACATAATCAGATAATATTAGTTTACGATTTGAATTCGTTCATTTAAAAGTAGACACTTCAAGCTTTCAGATAGCTACAGCAAAGACTGCACCATGCTTTAGTTTCCTACGGATTACATAATCAGATAATATTAGTTTACGATTTGAATTCGTTCATTTAAAAGTAGAAACGTCAAGCTTTTAAACAAGGGAAATACTGTACCTCGCTTTCATACGGATTACATAATCAGGAATATTTGTTTTCGATTTGAATTCCTTCATTTAAAAGTAGACACTTCAAGCTTTTTAGATACTATTGACTTTAGTCTTATGTATCTGAGTATTTAAGGTTTCTGTGAGGAATCTGAAAGTGAACGAGCCAGCGCGCGGAGGGTTAAAGCCGCTGCATTCAATTTTATCTTTAGACGGTCCATTTTGATTTCCAATTCAATATTGATTTTAGAACTGTTGAAATTATTTACTGTATGTAACGCAAGTACTTAATATGTAACTTTAATTAAATGACCTAAAAATGAACAGTAATCCCTTACTTTACTTTTTCAGTGGATAAGTGATTTAATTATAGTAATATGCAATTTAGTAACGCATTATACCCAACACTGATTGTAACCCACTAGTAATGATTCAACAGTTACCAAATGCATCAGAGGGAATTATTATCTACAACCTTACAATAACCTCAAAAGGGTTCAATGACTTAAAGGGATAGTTCACCTAAAAATGAAAATTCTGTCATCATTTACTCACCCTCAAATAGTTCCAAACCTGTATGAATGTGTTTGTAGGAAGATATTTTGAAGAAAGTTTGTAACCAGGCTGTTTTGTGGCACCATTGACTTCCATATTAGGGGGAACATACTATGGAAGTCAATGGTGCCCCAGAACTGCTCCGTGTCCCACATTCTTCAGAAAATATCCCTTTGTGTTCAGCAGAACAAACACATTCATACAGGGTTGGAACTACTTGAGGGTGAGTAAATTATGACACAATTTTTAAAGTGATTACTAGGATGTATCATGCTTTTTACTTTATAATATGGTTCCAAATAATTAGTAATTTATTTGGAATGATTTGGTAATACTTGAGTCATAACTAGTGGATTACCCATGATCTTCACTTGAATATTAATTTCAAATTGACTATATATTATGCATTATTTGCATTGATTATAAACCTGCATATATTCATTCTTAGTAGTCCACTGGGAAGTATGAAAACATTAGTTATTGATTAGGTAGTAGTAATGTATCTGCTATTACTGTGTTATTACTTTAACACTTTAGAATAGGGAAAACTTATTCACTATTAACTACAAATGTTTCCTCAATAAATTCCTATTTTCTGCTTATTAATAGTTAGTAAGGTTGTTGTTAAGTTTATGTGTTGGATAGGATTAGGGATGTAGAATAAGGTCATGAGAATAAGGCATTAATATGTCCTTAATTACTACTAATACGTGGCTAATATTCTAGCAGTATGCATGCTAATAAGCAACCAGTTAAGAGACCCTAAAATAAAGTTTCTTGTTAGTTAATATAAGTTACTGGAATGTTAGTACTATGTCACTCATTCACTACTGTGAATTCTAAAGTGTTACCAAAATAGGTATTTAAAATACAATAACAAACAATGTTAAAGACAAGCGAAAACCTATACTAATCAGCCAATGAGTTAACTAATCTGAGTTAAATTAGTTAGTGCTGTTTTTGATAGTTTTGCTATTATACTGTATATTTTTAAAAGTTCACAATATTGTTGCAGATGAAATATAACAAGAATAACAGCATACATCTGTTTTCATTTTGTTAGACACTAACTATTAATAACTCAAAACTTTTTTTGATCCTGGTGACTTTCTTCTCTATAATGAGTTCATCAGTTTCTTTGTCTGACATTATAACAGGAACAAACTAGTTTTGACAGCATTCAATCATTAAACGTGCATGACATTTAAAGCTCCCACAGTAGGTGGCCAACCAAAATGACTACTACTGCCGCATGTATCGCCGCCACAGGGCCGCGGCGTTAACTTCAAGTCAGTCGCGTGTTAAAGTTGTTCACCAAACTACCATCAAGTGCCGCAAAGGGACCATTTGCAAACTGACTGAAATTGATATTTTGTTTTGTAAACGGAGATCAAATTATGAAATAAAACGATAACATTATAATAAACACTATAACATCCTTAGGTTGTATAACAATTTCCTTAGGTTGTATTAAAGGGCTGTCATTTCAATCTAAATTTTTGAACGAAAAAGCCTGACCTTAGCCTTTGGTCCTCTGTACAATTCTGCTCGTTCATGAGACTCTATTTGTGTCACAATTTAATCTGACTAACACCATAAATAAATCATTTGTGAGAAATCAAGATTAATAGGCTTAAACTGCGACATGAGAAATGCCTAGAAATTATACAAAAAGTATACTTAATATATAACTTAATGTTTAGATTAGGCTACATTTAAGGAGGTGTGCATTATGCCATAAAAAGAAAATGATTGAAAATGTGGCCTAGACTTTAATAACGTAGGATCACTCTTTGGTTCATATTTAAGAAACGACTTTTAAAAAGTGGTAGTTATTGTTACAGCAAAAACGTGTTTTTGTTCCATTAATAATTTGTATGTGAGGTTGAAAAATAAACGGTGCTATAACCATCAGTACTATATATTAGTTTTACTGTAATGTTAGGCTATTCATCAAAAGCAGCAGCAAAAAGCAGCCAGTCCAGTTCATTAGTGAATGCGCGTGACAAAAATGCTTGCTTTTTTATTAAAGGAATTTTAATATATAAATAAAAAATGTGTTTGTGACAAATATAAAGTTATGTAAGAATATTGACATTTAGAATCCATGTATGTAGCCTAGCCTACTGAAATAGGCTACCACTTTTAATGCTCCGATGCTAAGCAAGCACCCTTTCTTTAAGGTAACTGTCACGGTGTACGGGGGTGCCATGAACGAGGAGACGATGAACTTCTCTTAAACACTTTAATAACCACACAGAACAGAGATCGCTGGAGACAGGTACACACTTAGGGAATGACGTTAAGACTCGACACAGAGGCAGGGAAACACAGGGCTTATAAAGGGACAAACGAATGAGCTAAACAAGATGATTAATAACACAGGGCTGGGGACTAATTAACTAAGATGAGGAAACGAGGACAGGAACAGGAACTAACCAAATAAGGGCACGAGAGGAGGGGAAACACAAGACACAGAGAACACAGGTCTGACATTACTCCCCCCTCCCGAACGGTGCGTCCCGCACCGTACACCATCCAACGGGGAGGGGGGGTGGGCGCTCTGGAGGCCTCAAGGGACACGGAGACAGGACAGGACAGGAGGCCTCCAGGGCGGCGCCCGTTCCGGGAGCCATGGTGGGTCAGGGGACTCGGGTGGCCATGGCGGAGCGGGGAGCTTGGGCGGCCATGGCGGAGCGGGGAGCTCGGGCGGCCATGGCGGGTCCGAGGACTCAGGAGGCCTTGGCGGGTCAGGGGACTCGGGAGGCCATGGCGGATCGGGGAGCTTGGGTGGCCATGGTGGATCCGAGGGCTCAGGAGGCCATGGTGGAGCGGGGAGCTCGGGCGGCCATGGCGGAGCGGGGAGCCTGGGCGGCCTCCATGGCGGGTAGCCCTCCCCCAAAATTTTCTTGGGGAGACTCTTCCTCTCAGGGGGGTGCTCTGGCGGCGTGGTCGCTAAGGGCTCTGGGGAGCCGGACGGAGCCGGCAGGGGCTCTGGAGAGCTGGACGGGACCAGCAGGGGCTCTGGAGAGCTGGACGGGACCAGCAGGGGCTCTGGAGAGCTGGACGGAGCAAGCAGGGGCTCTGGAGAGCTGGACGGGACCAGCAGGGGCTCTGGAGAGCTGGACGGGACCAGCAGCAGGGGCTCTGGAGAGCTGGACGGACCAGCAGGGGGCTCTGGAGAGCTGGACGGACCAGCAGGGGCTCTGGAGAGCTGGACGGAGCCAGCAGGGGCTCTGGAGAGCTGGACGGGACCAGCAGGGGCCCTGGAGAGCTGGACGGGACCAGCAGGGGCTCTGGAGAGCTGGACGGGACCAGCAGGGGCTCTGGAGAGCTGGACGGAGCCAGCAGGGGCTCTGGAGAGCTGGACGGGACCTGCACTGGAGGACGCTGGCGAGGAGCCGGCACTGGGGGGCGCTCTGGCAGCACAGCGTCTCGGGGACGCTCTGACAGCGCAGCGTCTCGGGGGCGCTCTGACAGCTCAGCGTCTCGGGGTGGCTCTGGCAGCGCAAAGCTAGACAGGACCAGCGGGAACGACGGAGAGAGCTTGCGAGGAGCGGACACAGGAGGGCGCTGTCGGGGAGCAGGCACTGGAGGGCGCAGTCTCGGAGCAGGCACTGGAGGGCGCAGTCTCGGAGCAGGCACTGGAGGGCGCAGTCTCGGAGCAGGCACTGGAGGGCGCAGTCTCGGAGCAGGCACTGGAGGGCGCAGTCTCGGAGCAGGCACTGGAGGGCGCTGTCGGGGAGCAGGCACTGGAGGGCGCTCGGGAAGTGTGGGCACTCGGCGGCGCTCGGGAAGCGCGGGCACTCGGCGGCGCTCGGGAAGCGCGGGCACTCGGCGGCGCTCGGGAAGCGCGGGCACTCGGCGGCGCTCGGGAAGCGCGGGCACTCGGCGGCGCTCGGGAAGCGCGGGCACTGGGCTTGGCTTTGCTGAGGGCGGCGGCTCAGGGCTGAGGAGGATGGAGCTGCTTCGGAGGCAGGGGGGATCCTTGGGGTTGGGCAAGCGGGAGCCGTTGGAGAGGTATGCGGAGGTTCTCGGCGTGGGATGAGCTGGGGAGATGCGGCGCGTTCCAGCTGGAGTGGGATGATGAGGCCGGGGAATTTCCTCGACTTCCTCGTCGGAACCATTTAGAAAGAAGATTAGGTTAATAAGCTCGATCAATGGAAAATCACTTACTGGAAGATCGCAGCGTATAACCTCATCATCCAACCCCAGCAGGAAACACGCACCCAGAGCGGCCTCATGCCAGCTCATCCGGTTGGAGATCTCGAGAAACTCCTCCACATATCTCTCCAACCTCAGACCGCTCTGCCGCAACCCCCACAGCGCGTCCTCAGCTGAAGTCATCTGTATTTGCGGTCGAGTCTTCTGTCACGGTGTACGGGGGTGCCAGGAACGAGGAGACGATGAACTTCTCTTAAACACTTTAATAACCACACAGAACAGAGATCGCTGGAGACAGGTACACACTTAGGGAATGACGTTAAGACTCGACACAGAGGCAGGGAAACACAGGGCTTATAAAGGGACAAACGAATGAGCTAAACAAGATGATTAATAACACAGGGCTGGGGACTAATTAACTAAGATGAGGAAACGAGGACAGGAACAGGAACTAACCAAATAAGGGCACGAGAGGAGGGGAAACACAAGACACAGAGAACACAGGTCTGACAGTAACATAACACATGATTTATATTATATAAATAATGTTGCATACCTGTTAAATGTTTCAAATCTAAAATATGGTGTAATACATAGCTTAGCGTAAAATATAATCTCAGGCTTGACATTTATCCTGCTTGAATTCGTTCTAAATGAGAAATGCACATAACTTCATAAGTACTAAATTTGCATAGATGAATAGGAAATATTTTATCTAGGCCTACAGAGTTTTTCTTTCATTCGCCGACTGCAGCCATCAAATGTAACACATCGGCGAGGCAAAGCTGACGGCTATTTGTGAAAATGCACTTTGAAGCATTTGCTTGATGACTTGTGGTTAAAGCGCCACTCTGCGGTCAAAAGCTGCAAATGCATTTTGCAGATGCGGCGGCGCTCACGGCGGTAAAAAGCACGCTCTGGTTGGCCTCCTACTGTATCTATACTTTGATGTTATGGTGTCATGTTATTTATGAGTGTTCAAAAATATACAGATTCCAAATAATGGACTATAAGCCCCAAGACTATTTT